>JAYMFT010166897.1:0-12312 GCA_038088735.1 Panulirus argus | reverse complement strand
TATATATATATATAAATATATATATAAACACGTGGAACTTACTCAGAATAGAAAACGCCATAACAGTGACTCCTAACATGTAGGCGATTCTCATGTCGAACCAGCTGCAGTCGGAGAGGTTAGACGCTGTGAAACGCGCCACCAGGTTGGCCACGGCCGCATACGACATACACCAGGCCGCGTCTTCCAGAGAGTAGCCAGCGTGTTGGATGGCAAACGGCGCTGTGACCAGGAAATTTAAGTAGCTGTTGAGTACACAGACGCCACCGGAGGCTATGATGAATCCCCTGGGGGTCTTGAGAATCGCCATGTCCGAGATGGTAGATCGCAGCAAACGGCCCAGTGTCTTCAGCACTCCTCGTCCCTCGGAGACGTCCGACTCACTCGCATCTTTACCTTTGGGGAAACCGTCATCTGCATTTGGTGTGGGTCCGGTCAGGTCGAGGTACGAGATGCCCAGTGTCATATTTGAGCCTTGGCTCGCCCTACGACTCAGATTACCAACCAGCAATCTCTTTTCGACCTCGCCAGCTCCTTTCCTCGGCTCTAGCGTCTCGTTATCTGTTACCTCAACCTTTCTCGATACTTCTTGCAGCAACCGACAGTGTTTTGCATCACAATCATCTGCGCTAACTGACAACACGGGTGTTTCCACGGCACTAGGCTTCCTCATGTGCCATTCCACAGGTTGAAAGAGTGCAGCACCGACACAGCTGTTCAGCAAAAGAGCTCCCATGATAATGGTCGCGCCCGTGAAGGAGTACTGCTCCAGCAAGTAGCGGGTGAGAGGAGGACCCACGAAATGCCCCGTGCACGAGCCCGCCATCAGAAACCCGTTGGCTTTACCCCTTCTGTTGTCGAAGTACAGCGCGATCTGCAAGTAACAGGGCTTGCAGGCCAGCCCAGCGAACAAACCTGATGAAGATATGAAGTATGTAATTTCAACACAGCCAGTGTACTGTGGGATCACATGATATAAAGCCAACTATTAAGGAAAACTAATTCAAAAAGATACAAAAAATTATTCCTACTATGAAAGCACACACGCCTTAAGCACGTTATGTCCATGGTGAAGTTGCAGAGCTCGGAGATAAACGACTGAAGTAGCAGATAGGGATGTTGAACAGATATCGCAGAGCATTACATCAGGATAAGCAAGCAAGATTTGGCCGACCTGAACGTTCAGATCCTAACAATCTAGAAGGACTCTTTCAATCCATCCTTCCATCTCCTCAGTCTTCCCCTCTCCTCCTCCTCCTCCTCCCTCCTTCTGCGACTTATCTTTGAGTGCTCAGTGACCCTCTCGTATATCTATATAGCGACTTATCTTTGAGCGCTTTTTTCCGGAGTTCCATTTACATGCCATACTTCAGTCCGATTCAAGGTAAATTTTGAGAGAAATTAGTACAGAATGATCCGAGTCTGCCGCTGCAAATGACTCTCGCCCCTAACAAGCCTTTGAACTATTGAGGAAATTGTATCAGATACTTGATGCTAACGTGTATTCGAATGCCCGATAAGGGTAGCTCGATATATATATGTATATGTATACATATTACATATATACGTATATCTGCTGATAACTAGAAGAATAAGTGAAGCAAGATAAGTTACAAGTTCACCTTTCTTTTTTACTCCTTCTTGTCTCCTTGAAGATGGAAAACATAAAAGTGCAATCGGGGCTTATCAAGTTTCAGTTTTCCTCGTGATTATCAGCAGATATTTAGATCACGAGTGTTACTGTAAATATATATATATATATATATATATATATATATATATATATATATATATATATATATATATATTAGCCAGTTTTCAAATTTACTAATTAGTCGAAAAAGCGACTAAATCCTTGTCGTGTAGCCCACATTTTGGTGGGATTTTACAATCTATAGAACACAAAAGACTATACGTGTAAAAACAACTATCAAAAAGAAAATACGTGAAACGTGAAATTATGAAGATTCAAATTCAAGAAATATTAACCTAACCTAATTCAAATTGATATATGGAAACCAGTTGAATCCAGAGTTGAGTTGGGTTATTATTGACTTAGTTTATAGATATTTGAATCTTGTGTGTTAAATTATCATACGTTTGATGAATATTAACTATGTAACATCATTCATATAAAGAGATTCGATCTGTATGGCAGTTCTTAAATTTTAGACACAAATTATATTCTGAACATCACCAACAATAACATTTCCTTACACACACCATGGACATTGATTTGAAGATGCTGAAAATGACAAAATGAAGAACCAATGGAATTGCATTTTTCAAGAGAGTCGAACTCTGTGCTTTCTTAAACAAGTTTCAACGATTATCTTAAGAAAATTTAAAAGATAAAATCTTAAACATATTAGTCTCAAAATCATTTGTGGAAGTGCAAGAAATGACAAGGGGATTTCAGATTTCACACATAAAACATCTTGCTCTTTGAGCTACTTTTCGACCTACCTGGTTATGTGGAATGGAAGAACAGTGGTTCTCAAAGTGGTTGCTATAGCTCTCCAGTGATCGATGGGAACTATTCCTGGGGGGTCAATAATTGTCTATGGGTCAACAGGGGGTGTTGATAAAATTCTAGGGGGGTCAAAAAATTTACTTTGAAATTCTGGATTTTTAAGCGTATATAAAATGAAGGAGAAACAGAGCAAGTTTGTATTCTTCATTTAACAAGATGGAAAACTGTGACCTAATGATCATCATTAGGCTCATCCATCCCATTATGGATGTAAACTACTTCAGTCCAAAAGTATTTATACACTATAGCTAATGTTCTACACTTGTCCAATTTTGTCGACTTAACTCGTGTGTGTGTCTGTGTGTATATATATATATATATATATATATATATATATATATTTACTATTTACCGAGTATGAGACTGGGGTTGATGAAGGCTCAATAAGTCTTTGATGGGGTCGACAGCTTTTTCAACTCCTGCTGTAAATAACCCACAATACTTCACATCAATATTAGTCGAGCATCCCACAGGTCCTGATGCTGACCTCCCTCATCACATGCAAAGAGGACTACGACTATACATACCAATTGTAACAGCCAATCAGAAAGGGATCGAAATACCTTTTCATTACAGCGACAGGGGAAAGGCAAAGTACGTTCTGTTAATTCTAAGTTCAAGTACAAGTCGGAATACATGTGAAAAGGACTGGTTGACATTTCTGTACTGAAGTAAATACTTACCCTTCATATCTTATTCAAGTAACGACGGGCAGATTAGAGCTTCGCCTCCTGCAAACCCACAATTGTTAGGTAAATCACATAAAAAAAGCTCACCACAGAGAGAAAAAAATACTAGAAGATACCAAATGCTGGAGGCAAAAGCCAGGATCAGCAGGGAGAGAGACGCGGAGAACGCGTTCAGGAAGCAGATAGGCCTGAAGCCGAATTCTTTGGTGAGGGGCCCAGTGAATAGGCCAAAGACGTTCCACAGGAACAAGTGCGTGTTGAAGATCCATGCGATGGTTGTGGAGGAGGCACCCTGCTCCTGAAGGAAGCCCGAGAACAGGATGGAATAGCATGATGCCAGCATTGACAACAAGCTCTGTAAAAGGGAAAGAAATAAAATCCTTTGAACCACATGGATGTAATTTGCATCGCTGGAAACTTCTGGCATGATAACTTAAGACTAACTTAAGACCAGGTGAATCATCTTTTTACTCCTTGCAATTCATTGGTTCGTCCCCATCTTGAATAGTGTGTTCAGTTTTGGTCACCCTACATAATAAAGACATAAAATGGAGAAACAAACCCTACAAGAGCAGATTAAACCTTAGCTTAGGAAAAAGACGACTAATAAGTGATTTAACACAATTATTCAAAATCATCAAAGGCTATGATAATCTTGATCTATCAAGTTAATCAAGACTTGATAAATTTTTCGCTTCAAGCCCACAGCTTACACATTACTTGTGCCTCCTAAACTCAAACTGACAATGTGTAGGTTATTCTCTTTAAATTCAACCCTACAAATCTGTGAGTTTCTGATATCTGCCACTGTCACAAACAACCTCGCAAGAAATTTCTTTGGAAAAAAGATTGTATATCAACAAAGACTGTAAAGCTGTATTGTTATAAGAATAGACTTAAGGTGAGAAGTTGTTCAGAAAGCAGAACAATAGGGAAAGCCCTCTGTTGGTCAGATCAGTATAGGGTGTAAACACAGACATGTATAATGTTGCTGAATGAACAAAACAAAAACAAAAACTTGCTTAGAACCATGTGACAAACACAGTAGCATAGACTTGCATCTACCACCTTGATGGAGATCTGAGCTTAGATATCTGGAGACTCGATGCGAAGAATCTTTTGTAACTTTTCTCACCATGATGAGGAACGATCCCGCGGCCACCATCCAGCCCCATCCTCCGTCAGGAGCCTGATGCTCCGAGACGCCACCGTCACTCTTGACCGTCATGGAGACAGTTCTTCACGTCCAGACTCACAACGACACGTTCCTTTCCTACGATCCGTCCACAGAGGGCGTCATGCGCCACACATCTTCTTCAGACTCAGCTCTTGACGTTGCATATGAAAGCTTCTGTTCTTTTTTTTTTTCCCTCGTATTTCACGCTTTATTGTTATCACTGTATGAAATGCGTTCGTTAAGGTTATGTTATGCTCCTATCACTCCAACATACATTATTAACAAACAGGGATAATGGTTTTCACTTTCACAGTTTTCTCAGATAATCACATATGTCATAATTGTTTATAGACAACATAGGTTCACATTTCAGCACTAGTATATATATATATATATATATATACGAAGATGCGAGCGCTACCTTATTTCCAACCTCTACCGAGAGAACGCCTCTGTCGCTCAACACACTGAGTCATCCAGGACTGCCGAGTGTTGTACTGACGGGAGAAGACTGACTCTCTTTCTTCTGCGTTGTGTAATCTCCCGGCACAACAGCTGATTGGCCATGGACTATTTCTGACCAGCTCCTTCAGTGGATCCCAAGTGCCTTGCCAACACATGTGCCCCGGGGTGGGGGGGGTTGTGCGTGTTTCAGATTTCCCATTATTATCGTTCTTTTCACAAACATATCGTTTTGTGCGCTACGTTTATGAGGACTAAAAGCAGTTCGATCGAAAGATATCTGTGACTGCCCGTGCCCATCATTCTATTCGTTACTCCCGTGGAAGAAGCTGAGTGGCTTTAATCTTCCATCTAGTGTGAGACGAAAGCTCAGTTTAGGTTACGTTGAGGAAGCGTGTGGTCAGAAGCAGCGGCTGCCAACGCATGCAGAGCTACGAAACTAGAAGCCAAACGCCACACACCACACACACATTACAGACAAATCCCATCTGAATACATAATCACCCAGGACAGAACGCTCCAAAGGTCGTGGGAAGTGGGATGGCATATGACAGGCTGAGAACATGCCATGACCTGATTGTAAAGTTAGGTCTACTATTCTGCCAACTCAACACGTACATACCAGGAAGGTATGTGGAGTTAGGTAGAGGGTTGACGGATTGTTTCTAGGGTTCCAGACGCAAGGTTTAAAGAATAAAGAGTAAATGAGGAACTGGGAGCGAATATGAGTGGATAATCATGAGAAAATCAATGTATTCGAAGCATAAGAAAGTGGGAAGAGAAGGTGAGGTTTTTGAATGGGGGACAGACAAAGCGATAGTGATGCCAAAACAGAATGTTGGGGTGGAAGATACCAATTTATGGATTCTTGGAACTCACAGGGATAAATGCGGAGAGCATATATATATATATATATATATATATATATATATATATATGCAGAACCTTCACTTCACCGTAAAAACAACGTCCTCGTTCATAAAACTTTCTATCTCTGTTAGAGTAAATGGAATGGCTAGAAACCGTAACATTTTGCTGGGATGTGGACCATGACAGGAAGAACGTAGAAGTTCAAAGCTCAGATTCTGGTCGGAATTCGTCTCTAATAACCATAGCATAACCTTGAAACCTGGAGCGAACACACTCAAGCCGTTAGTCTTTCAACGCAGCAGTCTTTAACCTCGCCTCCTGGTACGGAGTGCTCCGATTTCTTTCTTATATAACTTATGGCACTTTCGAGGGCACTGAACCACTCCATACATCTCTCTAAAAACCAGTGCGTCAGATGGAATGCCCAACTAACCCTACACAAAAGAGAAAAGTGGGAAAGAAATATATGTGTGGTGACGCGAGGAGAGAATTCGCCAATTGCAGGGTCACAGAAATGTGAAATAAGTAAAACGATGGTAAACACTCATCCTACTCCTAAGTAAAAAAGAGGGAGTGAATACTCATCCTACTCATAAGTAAAGAGGGGGTAAATACTCATCCTACTCCTAAGTAAAGAGGGAGTGAATACTCATCCTACTCATAAGTAAAGAGGGGGTAAATACTCATCCTACTCATAAGTAAAGAAGGGACAAATACGCATCCTACTCATAAGTAAAGGGGGAACAAATACTCATCCTACTCGTAAGTAAAGAAGGGACAAATACTCATCCTACTCATAAGTAAAGGGGGGACAAATACTCATCCTATTCATAAGATATGTAAAGAGGGAGCAAATATTGATCGCACTTATGTAATATACTCTTAAATGGTTGTTGAGTATTGATCTTAGATAAGTAAAGAGACAGAAGCGATTAGACACCGTGACGTCACAAGACTCGTAGTATCTCAGCGATACCGGTGGTGCAGCTGAGGAAGGAGTCAGCAGCACCACCGCCCTGGCTCCAAGCCAATCAACCACCCACACCTCCCTCTCCCTCTGTCCCATGATGTGTGTTTAACCTTGGGAAACGCTTGCCGCTCGCCCTTGGCTCAACCTTGAGATTTCGGAGCAGCCATCGACCTCCCCTCCACAGTTCTGTACACCGAAGGAGCTCATTACAGTAATTCCAGTCAGCTGCTCAGTGTATATCTGGTCGTGTTCTACGGCCTGGCCAGTCTGCCTCGTGTTGACAATCGAAAGTGATGCCTTCCCTGGAGTCAACTCATCTTTCTCCTTCACGTCTGAGGCTCCTCCAGTCTTCAGCAAGGCCAGGACCTAAATGGAATATGAAAAGACAAAGAGCGAGAGAAAAGAAAAGAGGAGAAAGAACGAGGAACAAAGAAGACTCCCAGTGTGTCTAAGGGGGTACGAAAATCGCCATTATGAACATAGCTTTACGTAATAGATAAACAGAGCTCTGCCAAGTTCCCCGCTGTACTCCCGTTAGACGCTGTGACAAGGGGTACCAACCCAGCGTCTTGTGTTTAGCGATTGATCTCGCCAAGAGACAGCAAAGCAGCGCTGATGATATCTTACAGAGAGAGAGAAGGGAATCACGTGAGAGTAAAAAAAACGAGTCATAGAAGACGCCAAAATACGGAGAAATGAGCGAATGCAATGACCAGTCTTCAATGGAGTCCCACAGACGTCAGTGTCCCCAGGGGTGAAGATGCTGCCAAAACCAGTCAGCTGGGTTTCAAGGGCGTGTGTGTGTGTGTGTGTGTGTGTGTGTTTCGACTAGCAGACAGTCATTAAGCTTTCATACGTAACATGAAGGCTAATCGAACTTCACAAAAGATGTCAGCATACTAGCGTTGGTTACGTAAGGAGAGAGAGAGAGAGAGAGAGAGAGAGAGAGAGAGAGAGAGAGAGAGAGAGAGAGAGACCCTAGAAGAATCTATGAGGAAGAGAGCAGTTCGGGAGATGACGATGAACTGATAACCATGAACTCTACGTTTACGTTCGTCCTGAGAGAAAATCAGCGTATCCAAAAGTGCTGTTGATGATCCTCAATCCCTCTTATAATAAAGAGAGATAAGATTCATGAAAAACGGGGAAAGATGTAGACGATTTGTTGAGAGATTTTACCCAAAGAGTGCCTAAAACCTACGCGTAAAATGAAGCTTGAAAGATAGCCATATAGGTATATGGAAAGAAGAAAAAGGTAGTGTGAATCCAGGCCGTCGTATTTTGTAGTCTTCTGTTGTGCCCTGAAATCTGCAGCACCATCTAAAGTAGATGTAGACTCGTACCAGCTGCCAGACCATCTCCCAGGTATATGACGTCACACCGTCGGGAGACTTGCCACTTTCCATCGGGCCTGAAGAGCTGGAGTTCTCCTTTAGCAGGGCAAGTGCCCGAGGCGAGATTTCTGGAGATGACGCGGTTGATCTCGCTGGGCATTGCGCTCCAACTAGCAGAACTCTCGCATCTCATCCCATGACGGCCATTCTGACCAGCCAGTTTCTGTCGTAGGTACTCCGGTAGTCAGTGTAGTTTTGGGCGACAAGAACGAAGGTCTGTACCAACACTCAAAGCATGTGGGACAAGAAGGAAGGAGACTGGAACAGCATGCAAGAAGTTTTTCGAATGGCAAGCCCGTTATTACCAAGGAGGCGGACCTTTCTCATGCGGGCCTTGGATGACTACGGGAAAGAAGAAACCTGTTCGAGCATAACTGTAGCTTGGTCCGATATGGTTGTGGCCAAATTTTCCTAGACAGAATTATCCCAACTGCTTTGCTTATGGGTCTATTGAGATTTGGGTCTCAATACCTTATTTGCGAAGGTCTCGCACATCATCGCCTGTGGAGCTCTGCAGGACTTCTGGCAGTATTGTGGACTCCAGTTCGTACGAGACTGCGGTGGAAGACAAGAGAAACAGGATAGTATTTTGGGAAGCAGTGCGAATTACAACACAGCCTAGTCTAGCAGGGAAGGTTGCTCGCTCCTAATGGTTCAAGGTCTCATCGAAAGGAAGATTTAAGTGTGTTGTCACACTCCCCGAGCCTGCCACTGGAGGAAGATAGCGAGTGGAGGCCTTGAGGAAGTAGGTCAACACTCGGCAAGGTCAAACATCTGGCGAGAAAGTTCAGGGGGTCGTGGACAACTACATTTGGGATTCTGTCTTCCATTCTTATTAGACTTTCTTTTTTTTTTGGGGGGGGGGCTAAGATTTCATCTGTTACCCATAACCCAAGAGCGCACCAAGCCTATTATTGTCCCCTTAGTTGATGAGCAAAGCTCCAAGCAGTACGGAGGACTTCCTTGAAACCTAAATCTAAATAAATGACTTTATTACCAAAGTTTAACTTGAGGGGAATACAGAAACTTCGTCTGTACACAAAAGAAGAGGTTGTACCTGGCTACACCATGCACCAGACTTATATTCCTGTATTGCCTGGGATGGTGGTCATACTTTCTTTTTTTTACGAACAGTTCATAATTCAGCAGGACGTCCTTTGCTCACTGTAAAGCTATGGGTGATGTCATTGTTGCTGAAGGCAGCTGGTGTCATTGTTGCTACAAAAGCTGATGTCATTGTTGCAAGAAAAGCTGATGTCATTGTTGCAAGAAAAGCTGATGTCATTGTTGCTAGAAGAAAAAAATTCTTACTCGAAGGTGCCATCATTGTTGCTGGAAAAGATGACATCACTGGCATCAGATCTCCTTTGTTTCCCTCGAATCGACCAGACTACTAGAGCATGCGAAGTGCAGACAAAAGTTATGTAACAATTCAACCGCCAATTTTTCCGAAAATATGGTTACGTATGCTTTAAGTTAAGAACTTTTTAGGCTTGGTTGGCTATTTTTCATTGTTTTGATATCATCAACAGATAAAATAACAATAAGAAAGCAAATTCCATCCCCAAACCAATACACAAAAAGTTTGAGCTTTTAAAAGTCTGGCTGAGTCGACAGAGGCAGATCTGAAAATGCATGACTGGTACAGTATATCAGCAAGTCCTTTGAGGAGGCACCGTGATTAACCTATAATCTTCGTAATGTAAATGGCCACACGTTAAAACAGATCTGCCCGGAGAGACAGAGAGACAGAAGCGCGAGTGAATTTACTTGTGACCATTACACAAAAATTCCACTGTTATCATAACAGCCTCCATCTTGAGTCTGATGTCGACATCTGTGATGATAAAACGCCTCTCGATTGGGCGTGTGTGTGTGTGTGTGTGTGTGTGTATCGCTATTTTGAAACCGTGGGGGGGATGGCTCTCAGATGATTTGATCACGTTCATTTCGTTTGGTCCAAGTGGTCGATAGCCACTCCAAGAGGCAAATGAAGGAGGAGACAAAAGAAAACGTTCTGCCCCATACGTAAGAGTGTCACATGTGATGTTTGATAGTAGACGACGTATGATCACAACCTTCAGAAAACACAACAATGATGCTTGACCGAACCAGCTTGGTGGAGGAACGCGGGACGTTTTAGGCTTCGTTCGATATCTAATCTGAAACCCTTTTACGAGTATTGACCAGTTTATGCCATTATCAGCGAGACGTTACGAAAGGGTATGTGCAGACGACGTTTCTCTGTTCGTGTTTTTTAGGATTTGGCTTAATGACCTGACGCAGGCGGGTAACCATCAGGACTAGCACAATACTCATCTAACAACTTTTCCCCGAAGATTTGTCCCTTCTTTTCTGAACCATATATCGTCCACGACGCCTCGCATGTGAACTTGAGTCCTCCCTCTTAATCTTCGATGATTCAAGGGGTCCGCAAGGGGTCAGAAAATGTCGATTCTTTGATAAACAAATAGATACATAAGTTTACCGTACCACTAAAGAACGCTAACTGTCTAGATAAGACTAATGACTCAATAGATAGGTAAGATCATATCAAGATAATACGCTATTTACTCAGTGGATAGATAGGATCATATCAATAAACAAGACTAATGACTCGGTGAATAGGTAAGATTATATCGAAATGCAAGTCTCAATGATACATAGTTTTCACTATAAACAGTTCACTTGCTTTACACTAATGAACGCAGAACAAGTCTGAGATAAGAACGATCTAGCTTCAAAAAAAGTGAAGGATAACTTATATAATTAAGTGCATGATTTTATATAATTACCCTTGTAGGCTAAGAGAGAGAGAGAAACCACTATTAAGGAGTGCGTCTGTGAGAGTTTATCGACCTTGAAGTGGGAGTTAGACGACCCCTTGGCCAGCTTCTCACAAATACTGCGAAGGCGTGTGTCGCAAAGCACTTGGCTGCCTCGGCAACATCTGCCGTTGAGGGCGGGGAGTTGCACTCCGTCCTGTCCAGTTGCAAGCCACCCTTAGGGAGGCATGTGCCTGTGTGATGTGCTGCAGTGTACAGTGATAAGGAAGAGAGATGAGAAAGTGACGTAGTGAGACACATCACAGGTGGACAGATGTCACTGACATTGTCTCCCTCATACAAGGACTGGGAAGATTTACATACTTCGTGTAAGTAAGTCCCCAGGTCAACGATTACTCGAGTTGAAAAACGCATCATAATCAAGTGTACGAAGTGAGATCGCTCAGGCTCTCAAAACGGTTTGAGGTTGCTTGGCTAAGATCACAGAACACGACATGAGAAGGCTTCCATGAAAATCGCCTAAGTTGACGCACATCTACGCAACGTGAGACGGAAGAAGAAAAGGGAAAAAAGAAAAATGACAAATTCAAAGAAAACACAGGCCGATGCGAGTCTCCCCACTGGGGCAAATGGTGCTAAGATCTCCGAGGAGGACCTTAAGCGCGAGGAGAAGTGTCATTCGCGGGACTTGCGCCAGAACGGTAACGCCAAGCAAAACTTATGGGACGTTGGGGACGAAGCTGAGGATACCGTTTGGGAAATGAGACCTCCTGACGGAGGCTGGGGCTGGATGGTGCTCCTAGGCAGCTTTATCATCACGGTAAGAAATAGTAAGCTGTAAGAATCTCAGTTCTTAATGGCTGCCTTTGTTGTTAAAAGTCCTACTATTCCTACATCGTCCTAGATCATTAAGATTTTGTTTTCATCGAGTGAAAATAGACCAAAAAACTTCTTTTTTGAGTATATAGAGGGGTTCTTCCTTTAGTGATATGCCAAAACGTAACATCAACCTCTTGTCAGAGCCGACCTAAATGTCTACTTTTTCTTGGCGCTGCTCTGTGCCTGCTGAAACGGTACACACAGGAACCACTGCCAACACACAACGAACTCGCAGAGTCATAGGTGACAACGACCTCTCTCTCTCTCGCCACAGGCGGATTCTGTTTCCTTCAGGCCACTTTTTCTCGTACTTAGAGCCTATGGTGTATGCATATAAGAGGGGTAGAGAAAGAAATACTTTGTATATAATAACGTTGAAGTAAATGAACGCCATCAGACAAACGTTGAGTACAAGCAAAATAGATGAAGATCAGGGAAAGTTGTCTGTTTATAGGACCATGTCTGAGTCACTGAGTCCACACACTTGTCCTAATTTCTCTCTCTCTCTCTCTCTCTCTCTCTCTTTCTCTCTCTCTCTCTCTCTCTCTCTCT
>JAYMFT010166886.1:0-12312 GCA_038088735.1 Panulirus argus | reverse complement strand
TATATATTCTCTGTTCTGCTGAATTTGGCAGAGAAGTTTCAGTTCTCTCAACATTCTGAAGAGGGAAGCCAATATCATATCCTCGTCTAGTAGGTCTTCCCTGCCTGTTGGGGATTTGGGGGTCATTTCGTCATGATGTGATTACACGTCCACTTTGGATACACTAGCAGTTGCTAGGAATTCCCAGTCACAATGTATTCTACATCAATTTAGCTTCTGTAACAGGCAAGTATGATCTCACACACATCACTAACAACTGGTAGTATTCGAGACGGCGTCATAATGCACACTGCGTCCTAGTGAGCTGAGAATCTCTCACACTAATTATTGAACCCATCCAAATAACGCCTGTCTTCTTCACTCCGGTCATTATCAAGACCGTAAGTACTAGCAATTGTTCACCCTTCATAATCTTCTTTCATTTTCACCCACACCAGCCTGGAACTCCCTTCCTTGTACTCGTTAACACACTCCCGGAGGAGCTCCTCCATCATTAGAAGTGCCACCCCCTCCCCTTTTTTCTTGCCCTCACCCTGACCTTAGATTTCACCCTTCAGACATTCCCAAACCAATCTTCCTTTGTCCCTTTGAGGTTCGGTTCTCTCAGAACCAGAACACTCATGTTCCGTTCCTCAGACATAATACCTGTCTCTCCTTCCTTCTCATCCTCATTACATCCATGCACATTCACACACCCCAGCCTGAATCTTCGAAGAGGTTGAGAACTCCTCACTTGGCTCCCTCTGTTCTCACTTTTCGAAACTGAAATACACTGAGGGGAGGGCGTCCGGTCTCGGGCTTCCGTCCCTTTTAGTCGCCTTTTACGACATTCAGGAGGTATGAGGATATAGTGTTCTTTCTAACGGTACCCAGAGGACCTATTAGGGTTGCCAAATGCATTTTCATATCGTTTCCCGCCTGTGTTGGGTTCCCGCTGTGATTCTTAGAAAGACTTACGGGCGCAGGCTATGGAGTAGCTGTATTGCTCTGTACCCACAGTGTTCCACCACTGGTTCTGCTTCTGGTGACACTCTCTTGCTGCTATTTGATCACTGTCATAGCGCAGAGATATTTAGGGGAGGGGGGAGGGGGGAATTTCCTGCAGATATCCCTTAGAGAGTCACACAGCAAAGCTGGATCGAGAAATGTGTTAATCACCTATTTGTGCCGTACATGGGGAGAGGTCTTCATTCCTGAAGCCCCTCGTCGAAGGTGGGTTAGTGGAGATGATAAGTTGGGAACAGTGTAAGCTTTCAAATGCCTCCCACACCACTGCAGGTTATTTCCAGCCACACTATACTCATATCGAGGTCTTCTTTTCCCTGTATCCTCCCTATTATATCACTTTCCATTTACTCGAGTTGAATTTTATCAACCCGTTATCAATCCATCTTTGGAGCTTGCCAAGGTCCCCTTACCTAGAGTAATCTTCGGAAGTCTAATACACCTACAGCCTGGATTGACTCCAAGCTCCTGAGCCAGGTCGTTGGTCTACCAGGCTGTTGAAAGCTTCGGTTTGAAGGCCTGGCTGTCCTGGCAAAGTTTGTAAATACTTATCCGAAACCTTTTTAAATTTCTCCTTCGGGCATCCTAGAGTGCTTAGGATGACTGCAGGCATTGTGTTGAATGGTCCTTGGCCCCGGATGTTCCAGGGTATTTCCTCCTTTCGTGCTTATCACACCTTTTGATCTCGAGGGTAATATTTTACAGACTCCTCCATGCCTGACGTGCCACTAAGGAATTATTTTTGAGTGTAGGTTGGGGCCCAGTGCTTTCCAGTATTTTCCGCATGTAAAACCTTATGCACCTCTCCCGTCTGCGCAGGAGAAAGCACAGGTTCAGTAATTTCAGTCATTTCCAGTTCTTTTCCTTTACCGCATCAATACTGGCCGCGAGAGAGCTTTGCAAACTTTCTGACTCTGCAGTTTTGCCGCCTTAAGATGTTAGTACACAGCAGTATTGTATTAGTGAGAGTATTAGTGCCGTGGAGAGCGTCATCAGCGGTTTTTCCTCTCATGTCTTGAGGGTCTGTAAGATCCAGCCTTCTGTGTGTTTGGAAAAGGCAACTGTTGCTTTATTTTGTTCGTTTAGGGTAAGGTTGCGACGTAAGATGTTATTAGTCCGATGACTGCCACATTGTTCATTCTTGATATGACGGAGTTTGTGACCCCACTGGAAAATTTATTGTTTTTGGTCCTGTGGAAGGCGTTGTCTATGTCATTTTGTAGTTTCTTAATGCCATCCGTCGACGAAATTTGTCATGCTTATTTTGGCATTATCTACAAAGGGTGATATGAAACTTTGACTCGTATTTGCGTTAGTGTTAGGAAGGAAATGGGGAACAGAAGGGGTGCGTATTGTGATATGTTAGTTAAAGAAAAAACGTTAACGGGCTTCTAGTTTTACCGGTTACTCCCCCTTTACGCATTTCATATCACTGACGTCATGGGTACGTTTTTGAAATGTTTTTGCAAAGTCTGTGTGCACCATATCACCATTTGCTTTATTCTCCTGCGCTTCTCCAGTTTCAGTACAGTGGTCAAGCCACTGATAAGAAAGGCAGGATCATCCCGCAGTGAAACCTTGTCGTCCAGGTTTATGTATATCATTCGATTCCATAAACGTGGTCCAGTTACTTATTATCATAAAGATTTTAGTAGCTTGCATTGTCATTGCTATGGGTCCGTAGTTGTTATTTTTTCACCTCCATTATGGAGTGGGGCGATGGTGAGTCAAACTCTCAGGGTTGATACCATCGTCAAGAGAAGTAAGTGACCTCTGAAATAAATGACCTCTCGTAACGCGTCAGATATTGGCCGTGATTAAGGGTGAAATATCTGAGCATGATAAATAATTGACCACTGATATATTCTCGATGCATGCTTAATGGGGACTTAGTATGTAATCTTATCGACTCATGGTTGTATTTCCACACATTATTAATGCATAATATGCCTATACGGTATATAGTGTGTCCATTAACGTTATTTCTGTGATTTTGTTGTCTTGCTTATGACGCTGCCAGATTTCAGACTGTATACTGCAGTGGACGACCAGCGTGCTCAAAAACCACCTAAAATGTTATCAAATAACTGATCTAGGTTCTTGGTTTCTTTGCTCAGATAAAACGTCAGGGTCCTATGCAGATATAATTATTTTTTGTTTGTGCTTAAAATTCGAGTGGCTTCGCGTAAGGTGGCCTGTAGGTGAATGCAGTGACAAGGTCTTGGTATTCATCCATGACGGGCAGCACGTTTAGTACATCACTGAGGAATTTTAGAGTTTTGTTGTTATAAGAGAATCTTTCTACATACCGTGTCATTTAGAATCCTCAAAACTACAATTAGAAAGGAACTAACCGACTTCTTCGTCCAACTATGCACATGTTCTTACAGTTCTGTCGCATTCGTGGAGGTTATGATTTGAAACCCAAGCCTCACTCCCCATACAATCCTTAATTTTCGTTTCCTTGAAGACTGCAAAAACTGTTGGACACGGTAAGTAGGCCAGTTATGAATGGGATTTTGTTTCTCTTGTGTTATTTAAGCTCTCTGTATGTTGTCATACATGAAGCACAAGCCTTAGATATGAGTTTCTGTTATGGGGATTTAATATGCCCCTCACTTTTGAGATTGATAGGGTGCTTTCAGTTCCTTTATCATTTTGGAGAGTATATACCTGAATTCAAATAGCAACAGACAGCTGGGGTCCTAACGAGACTGATTGTGATAGTGGGAGAGAATAAAACGCTCATGGTTTAATGTGGTGGGAATAGAAAGACAAAGATTTTTCACAGAGGCAGGCCAGTGTTATTTCTTCAACTGGCGGTTCACCCCTGTCTCAGCTCGACCCCTTGCTCGAGTCTAGAATGTTTTTTGATCCCCTCCCCTCTATTTTACTGACTGCGTTGGTGTTTATTATGAGAGTCATGAGGTACATGCCTCGTTGTCCCTGCCACATGGTGATCTGGCTTAGCCAGAGCTTTTCCTCTAGTGATGACTTGCACATTTCTTAGCGGTAAAAGATTTCGGGTCACCAGCAGCATTTGCCTTTTTTGAGCAAGTTGATACATTTTGCGAAGTGCTGAAATTTACGTTTTCCGCAAGACGATGCGCCAGTCTTGTCAAACTTGCAAATTCCCTTCTTATTGCATCTCCAGACTTTAGTTCATAGTGTCTTGTTCGTTCGATGTTTCACACTTCCCATCTCTCTCCGTATTTGCGTTTTCGTTATGGCTTCCTGGCCTCCACTCATAATGGCACTTTACGTAGTATCCTCGTCTTCCATCCATACCTGAGTCGGTGAATTATCTGGTTTTCCTGAAAAGTGCATAGCTGAAGTATCGCGTTTATGAGAAAAAGATATTCTGACCCCCATCATTAAGGCCGTCACAGAAAACATCGACATCATTTGCCTGCAGGAATGTCTGACTCCTGCTGGTAAACCCACACAAAAATTACTTAGTTACAAATAATATGCCCCTAGAACAGGAAATACTTGTCTCATGTATTTAATGCAGTCACCACCTCGTGTACCCCTCACCTTCCAAAATCTCGACGCATTCCAACGGGCGCCCTGTGCCATGGTATTAAGGTTCGCGTCGGTTCTAAACTCGTATTAGTAAGTGCCCACGTACCTGCCACTCTCCTCCGCAACACAAGGCCCTAAGTTTACTCATACTGAGCCTACTGTCCTAACCGGGGACTTTCACCTGACCTAAGAATCTGGGTGACCTCACCATTAACGTCACTATCAGATTAGACTCTCCTGGTGGGGTGCATATGGTGATGATTAAATCATTAGCATGACTCAGTCAACACACTTATACGGAGGAAGTCCTTGATAGATGTCAAACACGTCTCATAACCCTGACACTGTTGATGTTGTCATGATTTACCATTTGCCAATAACAGTCACTACATATGTAACTAATGTTGCTTTGCCTGGCGCCAGACTGAAAAGAAGGAGGTGAACGCTGAAACTTAAGGCAGGGGAATAGTTCATAGATTTTATCTCAGGACGTTACAGAAATTAAGCTTAGACGTGTTACGGCATTTAGCGGTGACGTTTTAAGTAATATCGATGATTAATTAAAAGGGAAAGAGGAAAGGTCAATTTGATGAATCACATCAGTACTACGTTGACCCCAACTTGATAGTGCTTAAATCTGTAGGCGCACAAATTGGTTTGGATTGTAGAGAACTTGGAAAACCCCAGAACTAAAACTGTTTCAAGCTTCTTTCGTATCAGTGAGGGAACGAATGACTGAACCAAACCAAAATGACCGGTAGAAGTTTGTCGGTGATAAGTCAGCACATTTCTCTGAACAAAGCATGGAAAAGTACTGACGAATTCATTGGGAAGAAAGATACACCAGTTTCTCATTCTGACTAGCAGCGGAAGGCTGATGAACTACATACAAAATGGACTCGTTGCTCTAGCTGCAGCATGTTATCGTCTCACTCCAAAAAGATTTTATATAGAAAATCCAAAGACAGAGTTGATCTTATCCAGTTTGTGTTAAAGCAACATCCTCGTTAATGTTATGTCCAACACTGTGAGTATGTTGATGGTTACCAGGGGCAAGGCTGTTCCCTTGGGGAGGATGGTAACATTCACAACATCGTAAGACTACCACCACCTGTATCCGGTAATCCACTGTCAGAGGTAAAGGGGGTTACGTCCTTGGTCAGCTGCTTTCTTCATGTATCTACAGCAGTATTATAATAATACTAAAACATAATCAACGGGATGATTTTCGTCCAGTCTTCTTGATAAGTTGCCTGTACAGAACTCTTAAGAGTATTGTACTCGGTTCAGTTCTACACAGAAACAAAGAACACTTTTCGATTGACATCAGAAGGTCTTACACACGGCAAGAGTGTACACAGCTGTACATCATCCAGTTGATTATGTTTCAGTATTATTATTATACAGCTGTCGATACATGAAGAAGACGGCTGACTGATGACATAACTTATTCAGCTTTGACAATGGATTACAAGTACAAGTGGTGGAAGTCTTACGATGTTGTGAATGTTACCATCCTCCCCAAGGGCACAGCCTTGCCCTTGGTAAGGGATCCATCAACATACTCACTGTGTTGGACATAACATTAACGAGGATGTTGCTTTGACACAAACTGGATAAGATGAACTCTATCTTTGGATTTTCTATATAAAATCTTTTTGGAGTGAGACGATAACATGCTGCAGCTAGAGCAACGAGTCCATTATGTATGTAGTTCATCTGCTTCACGCATACAGTTATGATTAGAAGCTGACTTAGTTTTCTTACCTAATGAATTCGTTAGTGCTTTTCCAATCTCTTCTTAGAGAACTGTGTTGACTTAATCACCAACAAACTTTTCCCAGGCAATTTGTTTTAGTTCAGTTATTCGCCGATATGAACGAAGCTTGAAATAGTTTTAGCTCCAGTGTTTTCCAGGTTTTTTAAAATCTAAACCAATTTGTGTACCTATACGTTTAAACTCTTGTAATTTGAAGTCAACATAGTTTTGAGGTCTTTCATCATATTGACCTTCCCTCCTACTATTTTAAGATGATTATCGATATTAGTTAAAACGTCACCGCTAAATGCCTATTCACTTCTAGGCTCAATCTCTGTGCCGGTCTGAGATAAGATCTATGAACTGATTATTCTGCCTTAGTTTCAGTGCTAACCTCTTCCTCTGCAATCTGGCGCCAGGCAAAACCTCCTGCTCCCCGGTATGCCACCGGGCAAGGCAACAGTACATGGGGGACAAATGATGCAGATGCACCTCATTTCTCGACTTAAAAGCTGCACTTAGTTGCGCTAATAGGCAAATTATATTATACGAACTCTTAACATGGACATATATGGGTGGTCGACTTTTGTACCGGTTGCTTGGTTATACCACCCACAGAAAGCTTGCTGCATTGATTTTAATGCCACAAAAGTTAAGTTAAAGAAAGACATGCGACTTGGCACTCCTCGAGGTGGAGTAATGAGGCCCAGGGGGTTTAATATACCTGGCAATGCCTTACTGAAATCAGTCCCAGGATTATCACAGTTGTGCTGCTGATATTCTTGTGCACTCCGAAACTTAATGCAAACCATCCTTAACTCCGCACACACAGCCTGCGATAGCCTAGGCCATAATTAACACCGTTGGTGCAAAATTAGGAATTGATAACACTTCCCGTCACTCCCTTTGACAGCACCATGCCAAGCGATCCACCTGAGAAACTTAATTACTCACCAGGTATTCTGTTCCATAACACAGCCAGAACCGGTGCTATGGAACACATGTAATATCCCCGGATTGAAAACAGCATAGCAAAAAATTATACTGATGGCTTTTTCAGCACTGCCATTGTAGGAACTGAAATGCTGCCACTGTAACTCAGCCCAGGGGTATAAGAGAGAAGATTTTTAGAATGAAATATTCGGCATCTACCTCCCAGCTGAATTGTGCGCCATAAGCATCGCTCTTGAGTATGCTGAAGCTGCAACCACAGACAGATTAATTATCTCCGATTCTCTCTCGTCAGCACCTGTCCTAGATACCCTGAGATTAGCATGTAACATGCATGTCTCTGAAGCTAGATACAGGTATGCGCGTGATGCTGGTAAAAGGATGCAAAGCAGACTAAAGTAGTAGTTTCCCCTCTCACTTAAGTCTCCCAGAGCATGATAAAGTTGATGCTCAAGCCAAACTTGCTTTAGATAAAAGCGCTTTTGGACGCAGTATTGCGTTGCCAAATTGCAGTTTAAAAACTGTAATCAGTTGGAACTAACGCAGTGGTTCCCAACCTTCTTACGGCTTTTGTACCCCTTGGCCTCGGTTTACGGCGTTACGTGCACACTCGTAAAGGTGACTTTTTTCTTAGATTTTCCCTCTGTATATTAATAAATCTTGAGGAAAATGATACGGCTTTCAGCAGACTTTATGTGCCCGAGAAGTGGCCTGCAAAAACAAAACAACCTAATGGCAAGATACCTTTCGTGCTTCTCCCAGTGTATCTCACGTACCCACTGATGAGGCTTCACGTACTCGCTCGGGGTCCACGTACCCCAGGTTGGCAAGCAGTGGACTGGCAGATGTACTTGACGCTAATGGTGCTGATAGTCACCAGTACCCCCAGTTACCATCACAGAGAAATGTGTCAAGTAAAACGGGTGGATGGAAAAAGTAACAAGATTACTAAACTCTACAGGATGTTTTTTATGGGTAGATTTAGTGTAGGCTGTGAATGTGTAATCGTTTAAGGATGAAATCAAACAAACCTTGCAAGAAATTGCACAACACCTTGCTGATGAGATACCTGGAATTCTGAGATTGTATTCACTTCTTGCTTATAGATGATGACTCTGATGTCTGAGAAGACCGTAAGCTAATATGCCGAACCAATTTTTTAGCAAGTAATGTTGTAGTCATCTGCTCACTGAGGTCTGACGGGGACCGTTTGTGGCGCCAGTAATCCTTCTGGGCTACTGCTTACATCATGAGCATGAGGTGCACAGTAAACAAGCCGGTGGTAGAAGCGGGAGTGAAAAAAACTTGTAGTGGTGTGTACAAGTGCGGATAAGACGTGAGGCGGCTGAGGGACGAGGGATCTCAGGTGTCAAGAGTTATCGGTGGCGAGGATAGCGGCGCTTTTTCCTGAACTGTTGGACGAGGTCTAGGAGATGCTTGGAGAGTCGGAAGGACCATTGTGTAGAACGCAGAAGTGACCTTGGATAATCGCACACTTCCACCTGTATATCTTTTCTAGAATCCCCGCTCCTCTTTGGTAGACAGGAGGAAGACCAGACGGGGCAGCTGTAGGTAAGTTTAAGGGTATTGGAAGTTGTGTAGGTGCCCTTGAGTTCAGATGCAGGGGGTCCAGGTTTCTTGAGTATGCTAATAATATAGAGACGTGTTCCATCCAGCTTACACTGTTCTGCAGAGTTACACCTAGAAGCGTGGTGGATTGTACTACCTGTGGGAAGGGGCTGGAGCTTATTGAGACAGTAGGGGACTGGGGCAGGATTGGAATCGAACACCAGGCACAAGCTGGGCTGATAGGAGGGTGCACATGGTGTTGAGGTACAGTGGTGGAGGTGTACCGCTAGCAGGACCAGGTGGATGGGAGGGAGGGAGGTAGGCACATGGTGTGGAGGCACAGTGGATGGGGGTGTACCGGTAGCAGAACCAGGCACAGGCCTGGGTGGGTGGGAGGGAGGGAGGGGAGGGAGGCACATGGTGTCTAATGAGCGTGACGAGACGTTGGGGTTGAGACGCCACTCATTAAATTCCTGGTAAAATCACAAGGGCGAGAAATTTGGAGTTTTTGTGCGTGGCTCCTGGGACACGTCGTGAGGCCAGTGCCGCGGATTGTGGACGGCCTGTGTCCCCACCCTGTGTCATCACTATCACCATCACTGTTGCCTTTACCACCACACCGCTGCTGCACCATCTGAAGAGCCAAAAGCACCATAACAACAATCAGCCATCCGCTGGCATTCACCACCATGAGCACGAACCTTCTTGTTTTTACCCCAGCCACGTGGACTGGACGAGATGAGGCGCCGGCGGGTGAGGGAACAAAGATTTCCATCGGCCTGGGTAACCATGGATGGGGAGACATGTGGAACGAGAGCTGAAGTTAATGAGTCATTAGGCGGGACAGCTGTAGATAAGGAACGAACGAGCACAGTAGACGTTGGGGGGTTGTGGTTACCCGGTGGGCAAGGGAGCCGCGGAGGAGATGGCCGGGTAGCGGAGTCACTGGGCAAGGAAGCCATGGGGAAGAGTTCTGGTCATAAAGCTATGGAGTCACGGGACATGAGATACCCTAAGTGGCGTCAGCGGAGGGGGAAGCTGCAGTTCACGAGTCAGTGGATAGTGGAATCGTAGGTCGAGTCAGCGTGCATGGGAGCCGAGTGTCAGGAGGCAGCAGGCAGGGGAGTCGTAGGTCAGACGAAAACGGGGAGAGGAAAATTACGAGTATATAATACACAGAGGACCCATGGGTCAGCAGGAGGCCAACTGGGAGTCATGTGTCAGGAGAGAGAGCAGGCAGGGGAGCTATGAGTCAGGTAGCAGATGTAGTAGAAACCATAAATAGGAGTCTTTGGTCAAGAGAAGGTAGGAAGGGGTACCATGGGTGAGGAAGTAGCGAACAGGGGAATCATGGGTAAGGTGCTAACGGGTCTAGTCAGGAGAACATTGGGTCAAAAGCCATTGGATTGGGAGTAAACAAATGACTGGCCCTGTGAGCATGGCCCATGGTTCAGAAATCATTAGGCTGGGGAGGTAGTGGACAAGGGAGCCTTCAGCAAGGGACTCGTGGGTTAATATGTAGTGGGAAGAGATACTGCTGATCAGGAGCCAGTGGATAGGGAAGCTTTACACCAGGAGCCAGTGGGTGTGGAAGCCGTCGGAAAGGTACGTGCAATAAGGGAAACCTGTGTGTTAGATATTCAGTAGTTGAAAAAGTGAATTATGAATTAGAGGACCCGTGATTAGGGACCAGCGGGCAGGGCAACCATACATTCAGAGATCAAGAGGTCTTGTTTCAGGAGGCAAGAGGCAGGAGGGAACCATTAGCGAGGAAGGCATCATGGGTCAGTGACCTTCGTGAATAGCAAAGGTGCTAAATTCAGGAGCCATGGGTCATGAAATGATGGACATAGTTGCCATTGTTTATAGAGTCATCGAAAAGAGGAGCAGTAGGTCAGGAATCAGTGTGTAGATGAACCATGAGCCACGAGTCAGTCGAGTGGAGGAAGCCATTAGTCTGCAGGCAAATGGTAAGTGAACACTAGGTCGGAAATCAGCTGACAAGGATACCATAGGTCAGGAGCTGCCTTAAGGACTATGCTTCAGGAGCCAGCAGGCAGGAGAACCTCGAGACGGAGAACTGTGGGCATGGAAGCTTTTGATTTTATGCCAACAAGTTTGAAGCCTTGAATGAGAAAATAACGGGGAAGGAGCCAAAGTTGGGACCTTGGCGCACGTGAAGGCCAGGGGACGTGGACACATTGGACAAGGGCTGGTGAGGCGTCAGGTGTCAGGGTAGCCATGGGGACCGGTGGGAAGCAGGTATGGGAACCATATTTGAGGACAGTGGCAGGTGAACTCTGGATCAGATCATGCCGGGCAGAGTGGCTGGACACCCTGGCCACCGTTATTTGTAATGTAATGCAGACACCAAGGCAGTGTTGCCTTGTGAATCGGAATCCCTGTCGCTGACCATTGCGTCTCCTCTCACAATCCCTATACAGACTCTTCATCCATGCTCCTCTGTGAACTACCCGTTACTGCTCACATCGGTCATCCCTCCGCCCATATCGTCAGTCCTACTACCAGCCGCCCATCTCCACCAATACTGCCCTTTTTGACCTTGTACTCATCACCAACCTTCCACCACCCCGGTTATCTCTTCTTCCAGTTAGTCATCCCCGCCTCTGTCGTCCGTTCTCCTTTTCCTCCATGCCTCTTCCTCCCTTAATCTTTGCCTGTCATCCTCCCCCCTTCTGTCACCCCGATCCTTGTCTTGGTCTCCTTAGGCTCCATTACACACTTCAGTGCTCTCAACACTCCCGCTAGCCACTCCGCTCTTCTTTGCTGTCTTTTGGGCCTAGTTCTTTTTGGTGCAGTTCACGAACTACAGAGTTTTTCTTTTTCTTTTTTTAGATGAATACCACACACACACACACACACACACACACACACACACACACACACACACTTAACTAAAATGAGCCCACTTATTAATATTATTATTATTAGTATTAGTATCATCTTCATCATCATCATCATTATTATTATTAATACTATTATCATTACTATTTCATTTATTAATTGATTTTTACCAATTGTATTGACAGCACACAAGGTTTATGGGAGTTTGGATTCCTCTCGAGGCTATATTCCTTGACTTGTCAGACCCCGACCTAACGAAAGATCAAACGGTATTCAAACGCTAACCGCACAAAATGGAATTATGAGAGATTACATCCCAAGAATTTTACGTCCTTCCCCACGGAAGCAGACGTACATAATTTTCCTTTTCCGACCTAAGTTTTTCTTAAAAGGGCAAATTCAAGCTAGGAATAGTCTTATTTTTCTGGTAATCAACCTTAGGAACGTGAGTTTTTATTACTGTTATTACTTGCTCCTGCAGCCGGTCTTGAGACTAGTTTGGATCATTTTGGGGGTTAGATTAAAAAAGGAACATCTTCAGTGCACCTTCATCTTCATTATAATAAATAGAAATATATATATATATATATATATATATATATATATATATATATATATATATATATATATATATATAT
>JAYMFT010166875.1:0-12312 GCA_038088735.1 Panulirus argus | reverse complement strand
TTTTGCAGTTTCTCACTCGAATCAGCCACCAGTGCTGTATCATTCGCGAACAACAACTGACTCACTTCCCAGGCCCTTTCATCCCAACAGACTGCATACTCACCCCTCTCTCCAAAACTCTTGCATTCACCTCCCCAACCACACCATCCATAAACAAATTAAACAACCATAGGGACATCACACACCCCCAACGCAGACCGACCTTCACTGGGAACCAGTCAATCTCTTCTCTTCCCACCCACACACATGCCCCACACCCCTGATAAAAACTTCTCACTACTTCCAGCAGTTTACCTCCCACACCATACATTCCCAAGACTCTCAACAAAGCCTCTCGGTCAACCCCATTAAATGCCTTATATATATATATATATATAAGCATGCATATTATTAATAAGTAAACCCAGGGCCTCTTTTATAGAGTTCTTGCACCTTCAAGGATACACTCCATGCAAGAAGAGGATAATGATGGACTCCTTTGGAATGAAAATTCACCTTTGGTAAGACTTTATCATTGTTGCTGTATCTTTTGTACAGTTACTTACTTCTTTCCATAACAGCTTATTCCTCTTTATATTTTCCTTCATTTTTCTTCCAAGATTCTCACTTATTTCCCTTTTATTTTTAACTTCTTCCTACTGAGCATTTTTATTCTAGGCTCTTTACCCTCCATGCAACATTATTTTCAGGCAAATCTGGTTTCTTTCTCCAAACTTTTCTCCATTAAGAACTTATTAAATCTTCACTCCATCAGTTCATTCCAACCTGCACCTACTGTGCCACATACCACTTTAACAGCCTCTATTAATGCTGTCTCAAACTCATGTTGTACATTTTCAGTTTTTCTTAGCTTCACATCTAACTTTTCTTAGAAATTATCTTGTACTTCATTCCTCAAATTCTCTACTTTTATCCTTATGGATTTTTTTTTTCATATTTCTAGTTCTAATCCACTGACAAAAAAAGACTGATCTATAACAACACAATACTACCATGTGATATGATAAATTTATTCTTCACTGCACTTCATGCACACAACTTGTCTGCCCAGTATTTCTTATATATCATGTGTATTCATGAACATTTTTATATCTGAAGTACAGCATGTATTTGCAAAACTCATGCTCAGTGATGGGGACAATCCATGAATTCTAACACCATTTTCATTTATAAATGGTACTTCATACCTGCCTATCACTCCAACTATGTTCCCAACCAAACTATTTAAGCCTCCCATAACATACTTTTTTCTCTGGATCTACATCCTCCGCTGATTCTTTCAGTTCTTTCCAGAAGATTATTTTTAGCCTCCTCTTTATCATTACATGGTTACTGTCGTTCTAATCTTCTCACACTGGAATGCCGCATCAAATAATTTTCTGCTAAAACTTGTAATCAAATATTATTTTCAAACCACTCATCATCTTTTAACATTCCAACACCTCTTACGCTGTCAGTATCATCTTGCAAGCCTGTCTCACAAACTGCACTCCATTCCATTCAAAAGGCCCCACAACTCCTCAATCTTGTTTTACATAGGCCTGTCTACTTTTCTTTTTCTAAACATGTTTAAAACTCCCATACTTTTACCCACATCATTTATTCTTCTTACATGTCAATAACCATACAACTTTCGTTGAAAGTAGTTTCAAGTACACTACAACACTCTTTGCATAAGGCTATCTAAGGTCCCCAGCTCCAGTCCTATAGGATATCAAAAAGGGTTTGGATACCCATCTCCCAAGAGAAGCCTTACCAACTTTGTTACCAGGTAACATATGATATACAACATAAACTACAGGTTGTCAGATACAAAATGAAAAGCTTTTGCACTAACAAGTGAAAATTTAAGATGTAAAGGCAATGAAAGGCATTAGCAGATAGGCACAAAAAATTTCCAAATATAACATCCACTGAGTTCCATGACATTTACAAATGGTAGTCACTTACATAAAAGAAGCGATTCTTTCACAGCACATTTCATAACTAACAGCCTACAGTTGTTACAGTATACTATTCTGAAGGACAAGTTCAGAGAACCTGCTAAATGGAGAACAAGGTAAGGTCCTCTGATTAAAAAAATATCGGTGACAAATGGGATGAGGAAGTTGTATCTACTGAAAGAAAAAAAAGAAGTGTATGAGCAGTACCTGCAGGGTAGGTATGTGGGTGATTGGAAGAAATATAAAGGAAAGCAGCAGGATGTCAAGAGGAAGGTACAGGGGATGAAAGATGATGGTGTGGGAGAGCATCAGCAAATTTCAAGGAGAATAATAAATGTTTTGGAAGGAGATGAAAGGAGTGAGGAGGACAAATGAAAGCTTCAGTGAGGGGAGCAGGTGGGGAAGTTGTAAAGAAAAGGTGAAGAAGAAATGGAATGAGTATTTAGAAGGCCTTGAATGTGTTTGATGAAAGGGTGGTGAGATGGTGTGAGAAGTGAGTTATGGTGAATGGTTTGGTGAAAAGAGATGTGATGAAAGCCTTGCATATGATAAGGTGCGGCAAAGCAGCTGGAGTGGATGAGATATCAGCTAAAATTTTTAAGAAAAGAGACAAGTGTTGTTGTTTGTTTGTCAGGATTTTCAATTTATGGATGACCAACAGAAAGGTGACTAAGGATAGGCAAAATGCCTGTATAGTGCCACTGTACAATGGCAAGGGGGATAAAATAAATTCTTAAATTATAGAGGTATACAGTAAAAATATCTAGTATAACTGGTGAGTTGTATGGGAAAGTGGTGACTGAGAGGGCAGTGGCATGTTCTTTTAAGAGTGGTAAAGGATGTGGGAAACAGTGGACAAGTATGAAAAAAATATATAGGATAGGAAGATTGCCTTACAGTGGTAAAGTTTGCTATAGTGTGCAAAAACAAAGAATACTGTAATAAAGTCCTTCATTAAACATTCAATCTGAAAATAAATAGTGAGCACTCATCAGATGATACTTAGTTTGTTACAGGGAATTTTTGATAAAACTTCTAGGGAAAAAAAGAAAAAAAATGCAAGCAAGAAGCCTGCTGCTGAGGTCAACACAGAGTGGGGAATAAATGGTGTGACTGTTCTCTAAATCCAAATATAAACTCATAAGTCTTGTTCCTTGAGAGAAGGCAATAGTTTATGTATAGTGATCCTGTACTTAGGAAGAGATAGTGGGATTCTATCTGTATGTATAGTGATCCTGTACTTAGGAAGAGATAGTGGGATTCTATCTGTCTACCTATGATGCCTGTTCCCATCTGGAACTCCCTTAAGGAGGTGGCCACAGCAATAGTCTCCATAACTAATGAACTCCACTGCTGCTTCTTAGGCTTTACTGCATCATCCTTAACAAGCTACTGGCAGAGGGTAACTCTAGCGCAGTATTTGCAGAGGCTCATACCTAATGTTCCTACTGACTACTACCTAATTCTCCTGTCTAATGTTCCAACTGACTACTTCTACCTAATGCTCCTGCCCAATGTTCCTACCAACTACTTCTTACTCATATTTCTACTTAAGGCACCTGCCTAAATGTTCCTACCTACTACTATCTGCTGCTCCAACCATTTTGCCAAAAGGCAGGGCTAGTGCATAGTGCCTACTGCAGGAAAATCTACAGTTACAAACAATGAACTGTGCGAGTTAAGTGTTGTCATTTCTTATGTACTGATTGTATGTTCATTACAAAGATTTGGCCCATCATTCCGATGTATATATTCCTATTTCTTTATTCCCAAGGATGGCTTTCACAGCAAAAGTGATAATATTGTTATGATGGGGAAATTTACAATGAGAGTATTAAGATATATGGGCATTTAAGAGGGGTATGCAAAAATTAAAAATGAATTTGGATTCAAATAACCTCAAGTTCAATGTACTAGAGAAAGAGCAGTCATTACGTGAGCTATGACTGAATATGAGGAACAACAGATGCATATCAATATCAACATAACAGTATGCAAATGAAACAGTTCTATGGAAGGTAAAGATGTTTTAAGTGCTCCTGAAAGATGTACAGTAGTAGCCCTCCCTGATTTTAGCAAGTGAAACTTAAACCTAATTTAGAACTAAAAATGTTAATATGGTCATGAGGGATTCCTTATAGGATTATATAAAGTTTAAGGTTGATCCAGCATAACAAGAGAACTATTATGATGAATTAGCGTTATGATGGGAAAGCCTGAAAAGACAGTGTACATTTGTAATAGTATTATTTGAGAAGAATGTTAGGAGTGCCTACATATCAATTTCTATGAAATTACTCTGATTCGAGCTATGGTGAGATTAAAAGATGCTGAATGAACTTCCTGATGAAATACTGTAAATCTTCCCCTTAACTCTTTTTCCATGCTAAGGTACATTTGTGGCTGGAAATAGTTCAGTGTGCAAAACCAAATTTGTAGCTCATTTGTCTTCCCAGCTGATGTATGATCTCACATCTTATTTATAGCAAACTAACAACACAGCTGAAAAAAATATTTAACATCGTAAGTCATGTATAAATCATCAAATAAGTGTAAGCAGGAAGCCAGATTAATGCAGCAACTACTGTAGTCATTTTTACAGTAACAGAAACAATTTCTCTTGTATTGTTGCATATATTTTTGGTGAAATTAATGTCATTTTACATCTATTCATGTAAATAATGTTGTCTGTGTAAATGATACAGTAATAAGTAAAAAATGCATAGAAAATGTGAAATATAAATAAATAAGAAAATGTGTAAATGATACATATTGGATGTGTAAAATCACACCTGATAAAAAACATATTTCTTAATTTTTTACAGTGTATACAGAATGAAATTATACCTAGAAAAGACTTATCATATACTTAAATGAATACAGATAACTCCTGTTCATACTACTCCCTCACAACCTTAAGTCATGCTGGATAATCAATTTTCCTGGTATAAGATGGCTTCTGATAATCATAAAGAAAAGAAAAACATTACTGTAACTGAAGCTGGAAATATCATCTTTGCTAATAAGTATAGGTCCTGTGATACACACACTATCATACCATTTTAACTTAAACCTTTGCACAGTACCTAGTCTACAAGTATTTTTCATGGTTTTTGCTGTAGACTCAGCAAAAGTTGTACTTTGCTAACTTTCCCCTATACTTTCTTATGTTGTTTATGGTGGATGAACCTATTTCATAATGCATCTATGTCTATAACCTTAATCTTAAGTATGTGCTCAAGTGTAAGCATGACATGCTTCTTCTTACCACTAGCTTTAACCTTCTAGGGAGTACTTGCATACATAATATCCTAAATAAGATAACAAATCATAGAAAAACTGGAATACTTTACTTGACTTAACTGCCCGGGACATGTAATACTAGGCAACTTGTAAACAAAATGGCACCAGTGTCTCACTCACAACAATGAGCAACCATATGCCTGGTGTGAAACTTGAGATATCACTGCCACCAGATTAGGTTATATCGAGAACAGAGCTGCAATGGGGATCTTGAAAAAAGCCATTGTATTGAGGGTCCGGTAAAAAGTATGGACAAACGAGTTTACTAATGAAGATCCAAGCAGCTAGCTAGGGCCTATCCCTGTCAACTTAATATTCCTCCACACCAATATATAGTAAAGTACAGTATACTTTTTTGTTATTTTCTTCAATAGAATATGATATTGATATATTCTGTGATGGAAAAACTATTTTTGGATTCTTTATTTACACAGGAATACACACAGTAAAAAGCTGTGTAATAAAACTTTTCAGAATCTCGAATCAGTTCACCTGAACAAAACCAAACAGCCAAAAGATACCAATTATTTATAAACCTGTAGTTACACACATAACAAGATAACAGTAGCAAAAAGTTATACTTCTCTCAAACTGACTTGTCTGCGACTCTATCAGCAGCACATGGTCCTACAGGAAAACTATGTTCAGCTGTCTGGTGACTTAAAAGCCAATATTTCTAATCCGTTTTACTTACTGATGCCTAAGGCTCAATCTTTATTGACTTTTCTTGAATTTGGGAGTATTTACAATCACCATCTCATTAAGACATTACTAAATGTGTATGTAAATATGGATGAGTGTTATATAAATGGTGAGTGACTAATGTGTTTGGAAAATATGATGCAGGACAGCCTGCAAGGCATAAGGAAACAAGGTAAAAGACATGAAATGCATACAAAGTATCCCACAGCGGTGTGATTACTTTCTACTCTATGTTCTCTCCAATCTTTTATATCTTTAAGATATACAAATCATACACCAGCAAAACCCAGTTTTCTTTTTTAATTTCTGTCCTTTAAAATACATTAGCTATCAGCTCCTGCAAGGACAAACGATATTTAGGAAGCCCAGTCCCAGAGAAAGGAAAACCATAAACGGCTTACCTCTCCCTGTGGGCTCTGTTTGGTGTGGTACTCTGCCTCTTTTGAGGAATCCCAACAAACTCCACAAATCTGAGGATACAAATGCTATTACCACTTAGCAACATCTGTAACTTTCAATAAGAATGAATGGTTCTTGTAATGTATAATACTGTCCCAAAACTTGTATGGAGAGGTATAAACAATATATTTTCAAGTTGTATGACTAGCTGATGCTTATTACAAAAAAGGCAAGAGATAAAATACTTTAGCATGAAAAGTTATATAACATAAACTAAAATGCAAACAACTTTAAACATATGGAGGCTTTTCTTTTTTTGCCACAGAGACTGTACTGCCACTTATCTACCCAATCCCTCAAGCTACTCAAGAAAGCTCATGCTAACTGATGAGATGTCTAAGACAACAAGATAATTGATAACCAGACAGATGCTTTTCTTTTTTTCCTCACCATACTTGTTCTCAGTTTTCTGCATAGCAAGGTAGTACCAGGAGCAGATGAAGAACAGCCTCATTTGCTCAAATCTGCTCTTTAGCTTTCATGTACACAGCACCAAAACTATAGTCTCCTATTTATAGCCAAGCCCCACAGGCCATTCCATGGTTCCCCTACCCACTTCATATGCTCTGATTTAGCCCACTAACAGCATGTTGCCCAAATATTGCAAGAAGTATTTTCCAAACCATGCACACCTTACATCCTACAGCATGTTCAGGTATCAATAACTCAAAAATCTTTCATTTCATCCTTCAATCTCATCCTCAGTCCCCCTCTTCTCCATGCTCCTTGCTCCCTCACCTTTACATATGGATACCCTCTCAGTCAGTCTCTCCTCTCTCATCCTCTCCATCACATCCATACCTATTTAGCACCCCTGTCCAGTTCTCTCAACCATAACCTTCTCACTTCTATACCTCTCTCTTACTCTTTCATTTTCAACTTGACCAAATCTCCTTACACTACATATTGTTCTCGATCATTTAAGTTCAAACACATCCATCCTTTTCAGTACCTTTTTATTTAGGCTACATGCCTTGAAACCATACAGCACCATCAGGGCCACTCTTCCATCAATCATAACCACCCTGGCCTTCATACCCAGTGCCCTCTTGCTCCACACACGCCTCAAAGAACCCAGGACCTTAGTTCCCTTGCCCACCCTGTGGCTTACTTCAGCTCCTATGGTTCCATTCACTCTCATATCCATTCACATGTATCTAAAACTCTTCACTTCCATCTAACCTATCTCTCTCCCCTGCTAGACTTAATATCTTACTTTTAGTTTACAGTAACTATCAGCCAATGTTCTGTGCATAACTCCATGGCCGTGCAAAAGTCCATCAACTGCCTCACACTTAACCATTCAAGCTGCACTCATCCTTGGTGACAGTGACTTGTTTAGATCTTCATAGATTCAGTCATAAAAGCTTTTTCCAGAATGCTAGGGCTTCATTGTGACAGGAAAAAGGAAATAAAAGAAAAACTCTCCCTCTATATTTGTTGGACTGGAGCTGATAACTCTCTTCAGGCTGGGGAACCAAGAGAGAGAAAGACAAGTGGCTAAAGGGCAACTGCAATTTGAAATATGGTTGCCACTCTCTTGATTTTCATCTTCTCATCGGTTAGCATCTGTGGCAGAGTAACTCTTTCTCTCTCTCTCTCTCTCTGCATTTTCACTGTTTCCTGATACATGATACACAACTTTAGTCAACCTTATTGAAATTTTACTCACACATAGTAGTATTTATTCCCCTGAGGTAGGTTCTATTAGAATAGAATGTTGAGTCAATTATCAATTAGTAGACCTGAATTTGATTAAGACTAAGTGTGTCTAAGCTAGGTAAAGTGAGATTTTGTCTATGGATATCCATCTCTTGAATATTCTCTATTATCATACAACTTCTTATATTCATGTATGCTGTTTGTATTAACCATGCTCTCAGTCATTCTGTTCCAGTCATATACCAAGCTAATACTGTAAAAGTATTTCTTTACACCTCTTTTAACAAGTTTCTTACTGAATTTCCTGCTATGTCCTCTGGTTGTTCTATCCGTACATCTCTTGAAAAACTGTTCAGTGTCTATGCTGTCGATGTTTTAAAAAATTAAAGACTGTGATAAGGTCACCTCTCACTCTTCTCTCTTACAATGTGGGCAAATTTAATGACTCCAGCCTTTCTCTGTAACTTAACTCTCTTAATTTTGGTACCTACTTTGTTGCCCTCCTGTCAACCTTCTCTATTAGCTCTTTGTACTTCTTTAGATGCAATGACCAAACATGACAAGCATATTCTAGCTTTGGTTTTACATAGGATATGAATAGCTTGCTAAATATTTCCCTATCCATAAACCTGATATCCTGATATATGCCAGATGACAGTTTGTCTCTAACTATTTTCCTTATAGATGTTCTGGTGATAGTTTAGGGATGTTGTTGACTCCCAAGTTCTTCTCACACACTTTGTAACATCCTCATTACTTTAACTTTACTTAGGCTGAATTTCATCAACCAGGTATCAGGCCCACGTTAAAAGTCTGTTTAGGTTCCCTTGTAAATTGATACAATCCTTCTTGCTTTTCACTTCCCTCAAGACCTTTCATCAACTGCAACCATATTCAGGTGGGAGTTCATACCTTTAGGCAACTCCTTTACATAGATCAAGGCTCCTCTAACATGCATCCTGTATTCCCTCCCTCTGAGATAATCTTATACCCATCAAATGAGTTTCCTCTTTTTCCTGCCTGGTGATCTAGCTTCTTAATCAGCCTCCCATGTGGTACAGTGTCAAATGCTTCCTGGAAGTCCAGATACAAATAGTCCACCCAGACCTCCCTCTTGTCTAGGACTGAGCTCACTCTCTAGTAGAAATCTATGAAGTTTGTTACATATGATCTTTCCCAACAAACATGCTCTCTCTCACTTAATTTCTGCTCTACATAAAGTCATCCTCTTGCTTTCTTATATTCTTTCCCAGAACTTTACATACCAATCTCATTAGTAAGACCGGTGAGTCATTTAACTCCTGTTCACAGTCTCCTTTCTTATATATAGGCATGGCATTTGCCCTTTTCCATTCCCTTAGCACTTTGCCTTTTGCTAGTGACATCTTGAACAATAATTCAAGTGCATATCTATGCACATCTTCAGCACATGTGCTGACATTTCAACAGGACCATAAGCCATGTATTGGCCAAGTCCTTTCAGTAATCTGTTAATATCTTTTCTAGATTTTTCACATATTTCTCAAACCTCCCCATCCCATTTCCCATGTGTAGGGGTTAGAGTGTCTTCCACTGTGAAAACACTCTTGAACTTGTAATTTAGTGCCTCACACATCCATAAATCATCATCAACAATTTTTACTTCTGAATTCCTTATCCTGATTAGCTGGTAATTAACTGGCAAATGACTCCTAATGAATTTAGAGAAGAGTTTTGGATCCACCTGAATTAATGAGATAACACCAGGAACAAAGAAATGGCCTCCTTTGCTCACATCCACTACACCTGTCATCAATGAGCAAACTGCAAATTGGCACTCCTTCCTCAGCACAATGAAACTACAAGACTCACAGCAACCATTTTTAATGCACATCAAAAAAGTTCCTTGTGAACCATTTCCCACACCGAAGAAAGAGTACTGGGAACAGACAAAGAAATTGCCTCATTTACTCACATCCACTCTACCTGTCATCAGTGAGGTAGTGCCAGGAACAGATGAAGAAAAGCCAACATTTGCTCACATCTATTCTTTATAGCTGTCACATGCAATGCACCAAAACCACAGCCCACTCTCCACAACCAGGTCCTACAGAACTCTCCATGATTCCCTCTGGCCACTTCACATACCCAGGTTCAGTCTACTGACAGCATATCAACTCCTGTATACCACATCATTCCAATCAATTCTATTCCATGCATGTTTTTCACCCTCCAGCATGTTCTGGTCCATCACTGAAAATCATTTTTGCTCCACGCTTCCATCTCCAATATGTCTATCCCCTTCTTATTACATTCACTTCAGACACATATATCCCCTTTGTTAACCTCTCCTCTATCATTCTTTCCATATGCCCAAACCAATTCAGCACATTCTTTCTAGGCCCTCTCAACCACACTCTTTTCGTTACCACACCTCTCTATTACCCCTTTTGTTTAATAGGGCAATTTTGGCTATGGCACAACACCTACACAAACTGTGTTATACCATCCTCTCTCATGCTTCGAGGACAAATGAGCATGATATATCCTGTGAAGGCCTTCAGCACCCTCATGCTCCACAACATAACCTTGGAATTATGGTACGAAATCTCAGTTCAAACACATGCAGGTGGAGAGGTTATCCATAAATCAGATATATGTAGCTGGAGTGGTTGAAAGTTTAAATAATAGCACAAACAAATAAATGTTGTAAAAAACTGGTTTACTCAACCCACTCTAGCACTGCATATAAAACAAGTAATTAAATGAACTCAGCCATAACCCTTTCAAAGTAGCTTACATGCTTAGGATGAATATTTCATAGGTGAAATGAGAAGGATGAATATTTCATAGGTGAAATGAGAAGGAGTAAGGATTAAAAATATGTGAAAGTTTTGGGGCATATTACTATTAAAAGTACAAGTTTTGTAATTCGAAAAACCTTTTCTCTCAGAGGCAGTGTCCCACAAGCAAATGAGACTCTTTAGGTTATTCTCTAGGAAAATTCGGGTTAGGACCTTCTTGTGCACAGTTTTTTTGAGGGAAAACATTTGTTTCCTTATCTGATGCCATTCTCTCAACTAGGCAGCAGAAACTTACTTGTTTTTGGCCCATCTTGAATCAAACAGAGACCGTCAATGAAATGACGTCATCAAACACTCACTTAGCAACTCAAAATTCACACGTCATAATGTCAACCCAAAATCATTCATGGCACAAAGAAAAGTTTTCAAAAACAGAATAGGGAAGGTATGGTAAGATAAAAAAAAAATCCAAGAAAATATGCTTGCAGGACATTGCCTTTGAAAGAAAGGGTTTTTCTCCTTTCTCTCCTCTGGGGTACAACCCAAAAGCATTAAAGTATACCCACATGAAGGAGAAGGATTTAGAGAAAAACTTTCAGATACAAAAATTAGAGCCAAAGTTAGAAAGAAATACCTTAAATCAAGGGTCCACAAACAATGAAAATAAGCAAATAAATAAATAAAAAAAAAATTAATTAGTCAATTAACATATAAATAAATAAATTTCACCATCAATACTATCACTAGTAAGGGTTTGGGTGGTATTACTTGTTCTTGTTTGTGATTTCAGACTCGATATAATACTGGATATATTCTAAAGGTGGTCTACAAATACAGCAGGTGTCTCTAAGTGGTCTACATACATGAAAAGGTTAAGAACCCCTGCCTTAAATGGTAAATGAAGCCACATTAAAATCTGTCTCTCCAGGGGAAAAAATCCCCAGACCCACAGATGACAGATACACAATGTCTAAGCTAGGGTAAAAAGGTAGTTAGATAAAAGCCAAAAACCCCTTTGAGGCTAAGGTGAAGGCCAACTTCCTCATATCATGTGCTCCATCAGAAAGCCTGGGTTGACCCAAAAGAGTTCTTAATCCTCACAGAGATATTTTTTGCCAAAAGAGGTTTCAGGATTTCAAGATGTAAAAATAACTGTTCCCCTTGATATTCTCCAGAGAAGTCCAAAAATTCTGTCAAGATTTAACTAGGTATAAGGCATGAGACTCTCTTAGCAATGTTTTCCAAGAGCTGATGACAATAGGGTATTTCTAAATTCAACAGTCGTCATTCTTTTATATATTTTATCTGTCTGTTATACTTGATCGCTGTTTCCCGCGTCAGCAAGGTAGCGCCAGGAAATAGACGAAGAAAGACCCATCCCACCACACACACACATACATAATACTAAAACCTACACCATACTAAACGTGCACTCTTCAGCCTTCTCTAGGATTTCCAAC
>JAYMFT010166864.1:0-12313 GCA_038088735.1 Panulirus argus | reverse complement strand
TAGAAGCCCAGCCGGGCTTGCCACACCAGGCGGGATCAGACCCTATATAGAAGCCCAGCCGGTCCTGCCACACCAGGCGGGATGAGACCCTATATAGAAGCCCAGCCCGGCCAGCCATACCAGGCGGGATCAGACCCTATATAGAAGCCCAGCCCGGCCAGCCACACCAGGCGGGGTCAGACCCTATATTGAAGCCCAGCCGGGCTTGCCACATCAGGTAGGATCAGACCCTATGTAGTAGGTCTATAATTAGAGAACACAGTAGTATATCTTGGTTCGTGTCTTCTCACACGCTAAGAAAACTTGTCTGGTCTTTGCACTAGAGCCTGAAGGTCGACTCTAACGTTTCCCTCTAGTAAAGTTTATATGGAATCCTGATGATCTCTCTTAGATATAGATAAAACCCAATGATCTATTTTAGATATAGATAAACCTTATTGATCTATATTAGATAAAGATAAAACCTATTGATCTATCTCAGATATAGATAAATCACAATGTTTTATCATAGATATAGACAAATGCCGTCACAGAGACAGAGAAGCGAGTAGTGAAGACGGTGGCTGAAGCATGTGTAAAGCGCCCTCTTGCCCCGAACTTTGCCTGCCTCATTGCCCTTCAAGGGTATTAGCTTTTAATAGCTTCTGTAAATCCGAAAGCTTCTCCGACACAGGCGTTGTAAAGACTTTAATAAGATTTTCGTGACTGGAAACAGAATTAATTTAACGGGATAGTGTGGTGCCTCCAATAAGGAGAGTGTGCAAGAGTATTTGTTCCTTTTTTTTTTCTGGTACATTATGCGGACGAGCGTCTGTGGCAGAGCTGTGCATCTGTACCAGCAGTATTGACGTCACCAGCAATACTGACGTCACAGGCAATATTGACGTCAACCGCAATAATATCGTTAGCAGCAATAATGACGTCACCAGTAAAATTGATGTCACCAGCAGTATCGATCTCACAAGCAATACTGATGTCACCTTCAATATTCCAGTCACCAGCAATATTGACCTCACAAGCAATATTATAATGAAGAACATTGATTTTGATCGGGAAAGTAGTATTCAAATCTTCCATCATAACAAATATAGATTATTACGTTTCTCGTTTATATAAGAAATAGATTCTTGCAAGTTTATATGTCTAACTGCAACAGATAGTTGCGTTTGACATGCCCGACGAAAATTAAGGCTAAAGTCGTGTAAGATAAAAGAGCTTGTGGAACCTAATAAGATATCTCAGCTTGTTGTTGGTTACCACTTTGTGTGTCCAGCAAGAGCAGGAAATCTTATACCGCAAAACCTTCCCATTATAAGCTAAATAGAATTCTTAACCGAATTCTCCGTCGCGCCAAGATGCAATTTAGCTTGTGTGTGGCACTTCCCCTGAGCCAGTGACGTGTGTGGCACTTCTCCTGAATCAGTGACCTGTGTGGCACTTCCCCTGAGCCAGTGACGTGTGTGGCACTTCCCCTGAGCCAGTGACGTTTGTGGCATTTCCCTGAGCCAGTGACGTGTGTGGCACTTCCCCTGAGTCAGTGACGTGTGTAACACTTCCCCTGAGACAGAAACGTATGTGGTACTTTTATGGTACTGAGAAATGTGTCACTTCCCTAGAAGTGCTAACGTGTATGATATTTCTCCTGGGGCTTCCCCCAGTGTTGTCCGAGGCCCTCCCCAGACACCGAGGTCACCCTCCCCCAGAGATCCAGGCTTCCCCAGGCATCCCCAGGCGGAGGTTATCCTGGGCCTCCCCCAGACATCGCCACTGGGGGGCTCCTGGGGCGGCTTGATAACGTCACTCACCCCAGTGACTGGGGGGGAAAGGGGGATCTCTTGCTGCTCATTGTTGCATTAGTCTCGTTGTTATGGCGTTGTCTCTAATGCACCGGTCTCTCTCTCTCTCTCTCTCTCTCTCTCTCTCTCTCTCTCTCTCTCTCTCTCTCTACTGAGGAAAGTAAAGGCAAATGTCGCCTATTTGACAAGTGTGACGGAAGCAAGCTTTACAGTTGCTGAAATAAATGAAAATAACAAAACGGTAGCAGAGGATGAGCTCGGAGAAGACTCGCCATCTTTGACGTGATGCAACTCCATCGATATTCATTACATAAACCAATGTTGTCAGAGCTGAGACAGGACCTGGATGATGTCATATGGCGCTGGTACACGGTATGATGTCCGTGTATGACATCTGTGCTGTACACTGGAGAGGGTAAGTTTGACGTCATGCGGAGTAAGAGTCCTCGAAAGAGTCACAACGAAACAGATGCTTAAAGATTTCATTAACGATAACAACGTGTGTGAGAGACGACGTGGATTTACCAGGCAACGACTGTGTGTTGCCAGAGGTAGGTTGGTGGGCGTGTGTCTTACTGGATTGCATTTGTACTATGTTACCATCGCCTACTGTGCTGTGCTGCACGAGAGAGAGTTTTACGCCCGTGGGGTCCCATCTCTTCAACTTCTCTATCAACTTTTCATAGTTTCTCAACATTCACAGGTTCATAACTCAGCAAAAATCCATCTATCCACTTCTCGTATAGTATCGAAGTGTTTCTTTAAGTCTTTTTCAAACACGTTTGTTGCCGCCTCTCTTGTTATGGTCGTGCTTGCTGTGTCTTCACAGCTTTCAAAGAAGAGTTTCCTGCCGACGGAACGAAAACTGGTTTGGAAACTTGAAGGTTTTGGTCATGTCACCCCTTACTCATGCACAGAGGGCAGGTTTATGGCCTCTAACCTCTTACTGTAGCTTAATTCTGTTGCTGTCTTTATTTCCCTCCTCTGGACCTTCTCTTTTAGTTCTTTCTGCTTCGCTAAGTGCGGTGACAAATCTCGAGACGGCGTATGCGTGTTCCTAGGCCGTGTGTGTTGCCAAAGGTTAGTGTTGTCAAGCAATTTTGTTTCCATGCTAGCGTATTGCCAGTTCGAAGTTTTACAATGATTATGTGTTGCGGGGCAACTGTGTTGCTAGACAAATGTTCCCCTTGGCATTTATGTTGGTTGAGTATTGCCGGGTGTACGTTATGCATCGCTGAGGGACATGTGCTGCATCAAGTGGCTTTGAAACGTCAGAGTAAACGTGGTTTTTAAATCATCGAATTCCTGGTTGGCTAAATGACATATTGGTTGACTGGCTGACATATTTGCTGACTGACCAATATACTTGCCTTTTGGCTGACTGTCATATTCACCTGTTGGGTGTCTGAAATATTCTCTCTTTAGGTTAGTCATGTCCGTGTCATACATCTGACATATATTGTGTCAAGGATCCTCTTGAAGGTTTACGTGTTTGGATGACCATCCTTCAGCTCCTGTAGCACATCCAACATCCATCATCCACACGTCAGTCATTATTTTCCAACAAGTTCAGAAAACGTTTTACGGTGTCTCTCCTGCGTCCTGGGGTGCAACCGATCGTTATCATTCTAACCCAAAATACTTTTCTTTCTCATTTTTGTCAAAGCTTTAAGTTTAAGGGCAGATCTTCTCATCCAGGCCAGCCAGACGCTTAAGAAGAGAAGGCAATTAACAAGGGTTTAGAGACGAGATGATAAGAACCTCAACATTCCTTCATCACGACGATTTTACCCTCATCACACAGTCCTGACTCTTCTCTCTTCCCGGATGCACGTTCACATTCCGGAGTGATGCCTCTTAATATCATCCAAGAGGAGGGAGCATAATACTCATGATCCTCCCCGTCCTCCTCTTGAAGCCATAACGCTTGTATATCAACACATTCCAATCATGCTTTCCCTGTCAACATAATCCTCTCACGTACGGCCTGTGTTCCTCATCTGGGATGGTCATGCAGAAGGTGACCTTTGCATGACGGCCCACGACAGTGCTGCAGCGACTGAGAACGACAGTTTCCAGCCTCGTCGTCCGCGTAGCCAAGACCACACTCGCCTGGAAGCGCCGGCATCAAGCAGTTTACGCTACCCTGGCCGGGATTCGAACACGGGTCCAGGAACACCAGGCGGACGGGTCTACACACACACACAACAACAATATGATTCAGACGACACACTTGCGCAAGACTCGGAGGATGATATACTGTAACTGTTGCGTTAATATAATGATATGGTAATAAAACTGCAGTCTGGCATAAGGGCGTCATTCGCTCATTTGAAGCAATACAGATTCATATTATGTGAAATACACGCGTAATGTAGTCGGGTACTCACTAGAAAGCGTTAACTTACAATCTATATCAATAAAACCAGTTTGTTGTATATGACCCGGGGTGACGCTATATGTCATACATGAGCCCAGAGTCACATTACATGTTATACATGACCTCGAAGTCTCTTTGTATGCTATACATGACCCCGGGTTCAAGATATGTACCATACATGACCCCGGGGTCACGTTACACGCTATACTGACCCGGGGTCACGTAATTTCCCTGTGGAAGACTCGGCAACAAACCCCCGTCATGGCAGATATATCGGAGACGAGCAGAATGATTTTCTTTCTTAAAGCCATCTTCCGCAAGGAAGACTTTCCTGTTTACAGGATTCTGAGAATGATCCTTATTGATGTATTCTGTACGCGTCGTAGTCGCTGATGGAGTTCGTTTTCATCCTAAGACCAGGAAGGCCGCAGCAGTTGCCACAGACATTGTTACACAGCCGTAACGCAGCTGACGGTGACACAGAAGCCTGGTCCTGTTACTCGAAGTTATCATTTTCTGTGGAGCAGACACAGGCTGAAGTCTGCGGAGGAGACGCGGTCTGAAGACTCCTTAACATGACGATAATTCTGGCAGGTAATGTTATGTAGATACATCAGAAAACACTTTAAAATGCAGCGGACTGGCTACGGCAGTGGCCCTGGGGTCTGGCCAACTCGTAACATTACCATAACGACAACATACATCCCTTACAGCGTCTTAGGCCAGAAATTTCTCAGAATGTTTGGTTCCTTCCAGAAGGTAAGGTCAGTGTTGCATAACAACAACACAAGTTGCCCAGGCACTCTTGCTGAAAGCACTTGCGAGGCAGTATCTTCACAAGGTACGAGTTCAGACCACTTCATGCACTAGTATTAAGTCATAAACTAGTAACTGTTACCTGCTGTCTACTGTTGGCACGGACTATGAGTAGGATCACTTGTCTCTTGTTGACATGGATTGCGTGAAGCCATTCCCCGCCGGCTAGAACAAAGCAGATGCCTAACCAGATATGACTCAGTACACATAACATGTAATCACTTCACAAGTAAATGTGTTTATGTTTTGACGACGAACACTTGTGGTCATCTGTTGCTCCCCAGGAATGTTACATGAACCATGTAGTTTACATCAGTGGTGTACCGAGTGGGGAGTTTACCCCGGGAAACTATCTCTTCCGGAAGGGATTTGTGGAAGTATCTGGACAGACTGAAGCGACAGGCAGACAAAGGATGGGAACAGGTTATGATCGTTCCTTGACTTGCGATGTTTTGCTCTGTGACGACAGCAGTGTAATATTAGACGCAGATAAATGTTCGTATTTAAGAAAAGATAGAAACAAACAGACAGTCAGTTATTTAGTCTTGATAAATAATCAGTAAATGATTTATTCCTTTATTTTCAGCATCAACGAAAAAAATGATAATACGACAGTGATCAATTGTAAGGCACATTGATATCTTTGTATGACAGGTTGCCTGGAGTGTGTCCTGCCACAGAGGCGGAGGTGTGGCGACACAGTCCTTACTTGGTTCTCTGTGTCCGGCTCTGCGCACGTCGCGCGCACCGGTGACGTCAGGTAACTTCTTATGACTACATCCTTCCTATTTATATATATCTCATCACTGTCACATATGTCTCTCCTTTCTTCTCAGTGGGTCTTGACCGATTTCTTTTTAATGAACTCTTCCCTGAGATGACACAGCTGCTAGCGATACTGGTCAATAATTCATGCCAAGTTTTCAGTCATCACTCGGAACAAATCGTGTGATGTTGGGTCCTCTCCGCTCTATTCGCAGTATCCCTGTATTCAGAGAGGCCTGGAAGGATCATTCTTATTTTCTTCAGAGTGCGTCAGAGTACAGAGAGGGAAGACCTATTGTCCTGTAGCGAGGTTATCTGATACTGAGGATGTTTATACAGCTTCTTGTAGTTGATGATGACCAGCCGATCGGAGTTAGTGATCGTGTTTATGGAAATAGTGATGTATTCGATGGAAATGGTCGTGCAGCCGAAGAAAATAACCGTCTAGTCATTGGAAACAGTCGTCTGTCCAATGGAAATGATCATCTTCTTGAAGGAAATTATCGTATCATCATTAGAGAAGAGATGGTAAATCCCCTGGGCCTAGCAGGCTTCATGTGGATCCATTTCCCTCACAAGTTATGAATATTTTTCCTGCTAATGTCTACACCTGCTATTGTAATGTCATCACCCTCCCCGTAGGCCTGGTGATGGCGAGTTCCCAATTAGGGAGAGAAAAAAAAATATCTACTTATCTTCCTTTCAACGTCGACAACTTGTGTTGGCGTGTCCGATTACTTCCTTCCTTCTTTTGCTAAAGAATTCACGTCGAAAAGATTGATAAACAATTCTGGATTTCCCTTACCTCTGTCAACTGCTTTCCCTTTTATGATTCTTTCGTTTAGATAATCACATTTTACAATATTGGTTCCTTGTCCTCTTGTATCCTTCCAGGCATGTTTGGCTTTTCTGCCTCTAACGCCGTTTTGCTTTTACGTCTTTGCTGGTTAGTGTTTCCTTATTACCTGTTTCTCTTCTTTCAGGAACTCCAGTTCCTCTGTTATGTCCCTCTGGCTGGTCCCTCTCTGAAAACAGAAAAAAAAATCTGTGATTTCTTTTTATATTCAAGTGAGGAACTCTGCACTGCAGACAAAACCTCCTTTTTTCTTATCATTTTTTTTCTTAGTTCAGTACAGACCCCACGGTTGGAATTCCTTCTTTTTACCTGCGCTTCTTCCAGCATACACACACACACACACACAGAGCCCACAGCATATGGCTAGACGCGCCGTGACTGCCTTCTCATGCTTTCAGATACCTTGTGTCTTGTTGCTCTGAAATTTCAAAGTATATGTCAACATACGAATCTTCTTTTGAACACATTACCGAAGCAGGAAAAATGGTTTATAATTCGTGTTTGGTCTTTCTGTCGTAAAGTTTGTCTTCACAGCCGCTATGGAAGGAGCACGCTGTTGACATCTGTGTCATTTTGATTGAAAAGTCATAGTCAACAACTTCTTCAAGTCCGTCATTCTTCCTTGACGTACCTGTACCGTACGTTACTCTGCTGCTCAGACGGGATTATGGGTTTGTACGCAGACAAGGGTTCAAAAGGAATTTTCGGTAAGATTTGTTGGCCTCTCTCTCGAATATCGTGCGTGTTAAGAGGCTGGTCATATGTGAACTGGCTCTAGAAATATGAGACAGTAGAGATCTCTTGGCCTGTTGTTGGTAAGGATTCTTCGGCAGAATCACTGGAACGTCCGAAATCAAACGATGAAATGTGTATTGATGTTACTATATCACGTATCATCTTACAGTATCTAAACTGATATCAATACATTTCACCCACGCACAATTTCTGCAAAAAGGAGATCGAAATTAGATCATTTCTGGTCAAATTCTGTGATGATAATTTGTCTATATTGTGAACGCATATCTTTTTTCCTCGAAATTTCCATAATCGTGTTTTATGGCTTGAGTTTGAAATACTGCTGTAGTTGCTATTGTGTTGAATATTTCCATATGAGGAAGCCCTGCATGTTGCACAGCAGCGTGCATGTTGCACACCCACCTGCTGTTGCATTTGTTATTTCTTTTAATTGGACAAAATTGGAACTCTGTAATGACGATACATTTTTAGCATGGAAGCCACGGTTGGGTGGGCAGACCCGGTCGGTACACACACACACGGCCTGTAGCCTGGAGGAACTCTCTCTCTCTCTCCCTCCTCGCTATCACTGTCATCGTCCGTGGAATCTCTAGTTCTCAACGTCATCACTTCATTCATCGTTTGAATGATAATTACAGTCACATACATATTATTTCCACTCGTTCCGCTCTACAGCAGGTGTGGTAGTGGTGCACGGTGTAGATTTAGCATCTACGGACGGTGGGTGTGGTAGGAAAAGCTGATCTGTCTCTTTTTATCTATGGTATTACGATACAGAGTCAAGGCAAAAAAAATATTACAGGAGGAATTACGAAACGTAAAGGAAGAAGGCCTGAGCAATGGCTTTACTAAACCTAAAGGAATGCCTCTTCATTGGTATTACTAAACATGGCGGAGGAAATCTCATTAGCGAGGAGGACTGGAAAATATGATAATTAATGGAAAGGAGAGAATGTAGTTGTTCCTTCCTAATGTGAGGACTGGAAGCGGAGGGTGTCATGCTGAGCTCCAGTATGGGAAGAGACATTGGGAAAGACATACTACAGGAGGAGAAGTGCACAAATTCAGAGAAAATTTACGAAGAACAAAAACTGGACGAGCAAGGACGCTCCAGGCAAGAGGGAACTTTTTATTCTGAGCAAGACGATAAGAGAAACATGAGATTTGGACAGAAACCTCAGGAGAACGGGAATCGCTCTCTACAGATTCATACAAAGCAAAAACAGATGAGTATCGAGGCAGACGGACAGACGGACTAAGACATCAAAACCACACATCTTTAGTAACAGAGAAAATCGTGTCTTAATGGGAAGACACAGACATCCCGTTCCCCAGTGGATTTACTCTTGCAATCAGAAAGAATAGAATGGATGAGGAAGTTCATGAGATTATTCTTCTAATGAAAAAAAAAATATTACTTTGAGAAATGGTACTGGAAGATGTGCTGAAGTACATTATGTACTGGGTAAATCTAGACTACTATTAGAACGGAATCACTGATTTCGACTGTACTGCGCATTCCGTAAGCCGACATCTTGAAAATCTATTCCTTCTGGTGATATTTAACCGGGAAACCGTCATGTAGACCTAATCTGTTATCAATGATATGTTGAGTCAACCTGATCCAAAATATTTTCGTTTTTTCCCAAACGCCAGATCCTTTCATGTTGTTTTTCTGTCGTACATCTGTCGCCATATGATCGTCTTTGCCGTGGATGAACTGAGAGACTCGTCGTTGACGAGAGAGGCTGGGTGTGCGTGCATACCGCCCACCCTCCTCCATGCACACGAGCCAGCCGTTCTCTCTGCGTTTCTGTTCGTACGCCAGTTTTCCTCATCCTTGGGGTCGGGGTGAAGGAATACTGCCCAGGCGTCTCTTGGGTATCGTAGAAGGCAACTAAGAGGGGCAGGAGCTGGTGGGGGTCGGGAGGGGGGGGTTGGTGGAGGGTGGGTTTGGAAATCCTTACCTCCTGTATTATCACTCACTGAAAGTAGGAATATAGAAAGGAGCCACATGAAAATAAGGCTCAGTCGTCTGTACTTGGCGCTCCCTTATTGAAGCGAGAAAGGTAAGCATCATTTTATGACTTAGTCACATCCATATATACATGGCCACAATCATCCATACATGGCCTTAATCATCCATAGATGGTTCCAATCATCCAATCATGGCCGAATTCATCCATTCACTACCACAGCCATCCATATATCGCCCCAACCATCCGTAAAGTGCCCACAGCTAACCATACGTTGCCCTGGCTATCCATAGCTGGCCACGGCAGACCATGCATTGCCCCAACCAGTCAAAGATGGCCACAGCTAAAGATACGTTGTCCTAACCATCCACACATGGCCACAGGGAACCTCATACGAGTTAGTTACATAAAGAACCACCAAGGTCAGGAATATCTTCCTTGCTCCAGGGCATGTGCATCAGCAGCACTCTAGACCCACAATAACAATATACAAGCTATTAAAAGAACAATTAACTTTACCTTCATCTTCCCAAAATTCCTCTTTTGCAATATACATTACCATTAACGTTCTTCAATGTCTTTTATCTGAGCGGAGTAGTAAAAAAAAAATGTTGGCATTTCGTGTTTTACGGCTGTAAATGAAATGTTTGACACGATAAATTGCAGCGGCAAAATTGCACATTTAATCTCTTGATCCAACATCGATCCGGGATTAGCATTAGTAATTACCAGATATTAACCGAACTGCACACTGATTTCTTTATTTAACATTCATGAATGATAAAAAGCCGATTGTATGATCTGTACTTTAACATCACTGCAGTCACACACACACACACACACACACGCGCCAGGGATTTTTTTCCTTCTCGTATATAAATCCAGCGCAGGTAAAAAGAAGTAACATAAAAACTAATCAGTTTCGAAGTTCCTGTTGGAATCGTCTCCGAAGTGGGAGAGAAACTGGAAATGTGTGACGTTAGATGAATTCCAGGACCCATCTGAGTTGGCACATAGCGACCAGAATCACCATACATATTGACACAGCTGTCTTGCCTCCACCAACACTCATCAGCGTATCTATACGAATTCCCAGAAACACTGCCTTAATATCTCCAAACACATACACACAAACCCACACGCAGACACACACACACACAGACACACACACACATACACTGAAAGAGATGAACTGTAAATGTCAGTTGTATACAAATGGAGAAAAAGGTATTAGATATTAGAGAGGGTTAAAGATGGGAACCCGAGAATGTGCAGAATGTGCAGCTTCCTCCTCATACTTTACAAGAATGTGATAAAAGATGGACATTTGACGGAAGGAAGACTTCTCAAAATGACGTTCGTTAATCATGCTGTTCCAGGCGGACCGTCCGACAAAACGCGCACGCTACAGGTCATGTCAGCCATGCTGCTCATGCACTTCTCCCCCGAAGATGCCCTGACCTTAGGTCAGTCAGGGACGGCAAGAGGAAGGACTGTGCAGGTGCCAAGCGCACGTGGGCTGAGCCTATTACCGAAGGAAGAGCCTGGAAGACCAAGGAGGAGGCTGCAGCATTCCAGGTCGTGGCTGGACCTTCTGTATGTCTGGTCCAGGATGGTGGAGGCCGTCCTTTCCGTAAAGACATTTTCTTTTTCTAGCTGCTTTACTTGTGGATCCAGCGAGATGTGGCCCGGGATAGATTAGCCGGAATTAACCTGAGCCCTGGATATAGAGATGACATCAGACTTGTGTCCAACCTTTAGAGTTCACCAGGGCTTCCGGCATTAAGTCAGACACAAGTCAGCTTTGAGGCTGTAGAGGATGACAGAAAAGCTGTGCCTCCCGGCACCACTTAGTATAAGAGTTGTAGGTTGCATGTGTGCAGTTATATAAACAGATGTCCGAGTTTATCGTAAACGTAGTCGTCAGTGTCGTGTCACATTCCCCGTCGCTGTTGAGAGACAGTGAAGTCCTGAGGAACTAGGTTAATACCGGTAAGGTTAAAGATCCGGTAAAGAGGAACAGTGACTGTATTCGGTGCAAGTCATTCCTATTGCCTGGGTTCGAGCCTTGGGCACTCATTAGAGAAATGGTTCGCATCGATTTCCATGTGTACAGCACGTGACGTGAGATCGAGGCGTCACCGTTCTGCCTCTGGTGTTGGCTTGAGTGAACTCAAGCCAGGGTGTAGTTGTGTTACACTCCACTCCAGCAGGTATGGTTCATCGCCGCCCGACCATGGGTTCACCAGGTATGGTTCACCGCCCGACCATGGGTTCACCAGGTATGGTTCACCGCCCGACCATGGGTTCACCAGAGAGGAGTCGGCTCCGCCTGGAGCCTGGAGGAACCGTATCCATAGCAACGGTTCTGACGCTTCGCACTGGTACACACAATACAAATTGGGGCTATTTATATCCCAGGCAGTCTGGCTTGGCACATGTCTCCAAGGGAGACCATCTCGAGCTAATTAAGACATACAGTACGCCATCCCACACGCCATGAACGAGGTAATATACATTCACTAGTGACGGCCACGATATTTTTCACATTCGCTGTATTCGCCGAAGGAATTCATCTACTGCGCCTCAGGCACTGCTTACCTTCAGACCTGAGGACACAGCTACACTGAAATCTGTTTATTCATTCATTCATTAATCGCCTATTACTCATGGTCTCTTTCTTTATATGTCTGTCTTCAGTTGTACCTTTCCTCACACCTGTTGACTCACTTCATGTTTCTAAAGTCTGCAGGCCAGCCCTTTCTGTCTACCCATCTTCTATTTAGTTATCTGTCTTCCTGTCTGTCTGTCTATCTATCAGTCCATCACATCTACCTGTAATTAAGCTACCTGTCTACCTTTTGATCTGTTTACCGATAAGAAATCTGCCGATACCTCTATTTTTCTACCGATTTGTATCCATCTATCTTTCTGTCTATTTACATGCACACAGATATACATATATATA
>JAYMFT010166853.1:0-12313 GCA_038088735.1 Panulirus argus | reverse complement strand
TACAGACCCTTGAGGGACACCGCAGTTGATGGAGAAAAGGGGGGAGGCTGATCCATCAACAACCACAGAGATAGACTAGAAAAGATGATAAAAAATTAAATGTATGATTACTTGTGAAGGAGATATACTTTGTTAAAAAAAAAAAAAAAAAAAAAAAAGGAATTCAGGGAAAGGGGGTCATTTGTGACAGACCTCTTAGACTTCAAAGAGAAAGTGACCTCCGTTTTAAGCAATGGAGATGGTTAGGTGGACTGTGTGTAACTGGAATGCCATACAGCACTTGGAGCCGTACAAGATAAAAGTTTGTAGAAAAAGAAGTTGGATCTTGTGGAAGTAATAAGTGAGAAATGCCTTCGATGAGTAGAAGATTAACTTAGTGGAGGGAACAAAGAGCCCTTGTCAAAGGAGCTTTCCCGAAATGGGTTGAGGTCATTAATGGTGTGCTGTACGGTTCAGTACTAGTCATTGCTTTTCTTGATCTACGTAAATGGTTCACCGAGAGGGTTGGATTCCTACCTGAATATGCTTGCGGACGATGCTAAGGTCATAAGGGACGTAAAGATTGAAGAGGATTGCATCAATGTGCAAGGGGACTTATACAAACTCGGAAGTTGGCCTGATAATATGTTTGAAGAAATTCGACCCGAATAAGTGCAAAGTAATAAGGGTGAGACATACACAGGGACAGAAGGCCTCAGTACAAGTACTTTCCAGCAAGGAAAAAGCTGCAGGAATCGAGGAGTGAAAGCTCCACTTAAAAAGAATAGTAAAGGAGACAAACTGTCTCCTGGCAAATACCACAATTGCATTCAAATATATGGATAAGGGGATATCTAGAAAGCTGCTTACTTTGTACTTTAGACTAGACATAGAATGTGCTTTTCAAGTCTGGTAATCGAACTTAAGGAAGGACAGAGATCTAACAGAGAAGGTCCGGAAGAGGGCGAAAAAGATGGTACCAGGGTTAAGGAGGCCGAGGCAAATCGAGAAGTTTAAGGCAATATATTTGTCCATCAAGAAAGAAAGAAGAGTAAGGGGAGACTAAAATACAACAATTAAGTTTTCCACTAGTTTGTGACGTCATTAGAGATCACCGCTTCGAAGAGATGCAGATATAGAGCATCGAGAGGCCACAACATGAAGCTAAGCAAGACAACGTTCAGGACAGATTAGAGTTAGAGTATCGGATGAATGGATCAAACTGCGTCATGAAAATGTGAAGACGAACAGCATACAGAAGGCGGAAAAGTTGTATGATAGCAGAAAATGTTCAAGAGATGGGGACCTTGAGTGTTAAACTCCTTCCCCCGTACCCCACAAATAGGTATTAGCAAATAGTTAATGACATACACAAATACATAAATACGCACATACATACATACATACACAGGGCTCCTTTACCTAGAGAATACAAACTAATACATATAACGATACTGCCCGACCGCTACACTGCCCACACTTGATGCCAAAAGAGTGCCACTGGTAATTTGTTTTGCCAATAAAGATCGAAGTGACGACTTGCAGGGGGAAGCCATATAAAAGAAAAAAAAAATGTTTCATTGTCGAGAAACTGAAAAGAACATATACCCCTACTTCGAAAACACCGGGAAAAACGAACTGGTACATGTGTAAGGGAAGCACCAGCTAAAAGTATGGCAGGAACTAGAAGACGGCGATACAACCTATAGGCTTGTCCAAGACCTCAGTCAAGAACAGCACAAGTAGGAACACACCTGATGCTCACGGAACCTCTAAGCACTGGGAGAGGCTCCAGTCATCCATCGATATACACAATGAAGAATTCTTAGCTCACAGTACCCAATTTCCCCCCTAATTCATCAAACAACAACACTACACACACACACACACACACACATTCCCAGGCTGCCTGGGGTATATAAACAAGGCATCACCCCACCACACACCTTAGTAAAACAAATAATGCACACTCTACAACTATCTTCCGTTATCTCTACTGTACCTTTTCCCTATCTTTCCCCAACTAACCACCCAATTAAAGAGAGAGAGCAAAGGACAAGAATATATCAGGCCTATCTTTTTATAACCTGCAGGGTCGGGAGGACGTGAGGTGAGGTGTGTGTGTGTGTCGTTGGCATCATCAAAGGTCGGTTGGATTCCACGCTGGGCGAGGGAATGGGTGTTGGGTGGGGGAAGGGGGACCATCCGGGATGGAGGAGGGTACCTGGTCCCAGGGAACGAGACGACGGGAGGTGGGGTGTGTGAGGCGGGAGAGGGAGGTGGTAGAGGAGGAGTGGGAGGTTAGTGGAACAAATCACAAGAGAGTGAGGTGCGGCGAGTCTCTCTCTCTCTCTCTCTCTCTCTCTCTCTATCTATCTATCTATCTATCTATCTATCTATCTATTTAACTATCTATCTATCTATATAGCTATCTATCAATCCATGTCTGTGTTTGAGTAATAACCGATTCGTACATTATGGGGAGGGGTTTCTAAGCCTGTGAGACCCCATATTTTAGATGTGGGTGTAATAACGTATCTTTGATTGCCTATTTGTACCGCATGAGGAAGGAGTTCCACTTAAGACAATATCTTAAACTTTATCTTTGCACCTTTTCAAACTGTATGCTATACGTCTTTTCTAACAAGTCTCTTGCTTAATTTCATGTTACGTATTTGATTACCATTTCTGTGTTATGAGGAGACAGTATAACACTCCTGCTGCTCCGTCTCTTACCATGTCTTTAGTGTGTGTGTACACAAACTCCTAAGCCTATGCCATTACCCACTTATTGACCAACCCCGAGGGAAGGACGAACACCTAAGTTGGATGTGATACCGACCCCCAGGCCAGGCCGTGATGAATTATGGCCACTGACACTGAACACTAAACCACGGAGTGTGTGTGCTTGTGTGCTTGTGTGCGTGTGTGAGTAATTACCGATTTGTAATGGATGGAGAGGGAGTTTTACACTTGTCTGTGTGTAAGCTTCTATTTGTCTATATCAAACTGCCTTTGTGTGTCCGCGTACGCGCCCCTGTGTGTGTGTGTGTGTGTGTGTGTGTGTGTGTGTGTGTGTGTGTGTGTGTGTTTACATGTCATCAACTCCCCCTCGCTACGGGTCCACAAAAGCCACCGCACTGATGGACGGAATATAATTACTACTGGCGTCGACCATGACCAGCCCAGCGGCATGTATTTACATATTAAACGAACGAGGGATTCTGAACTAATAATATTCCCCACATCAACTATCCTAGCAGGTAACTTTGCTACCAATGTACCTGCGCAAGCATGGGCGCGCACAGGAAACACACAGGCACATATATTAAGAACAGACGTGAGCAATCGAGCCACTCTCATCATCTGGCCAAGATTCTGGCGAACAACACAGCTTCTTCGGGCGTATTGTACAGGTAAAGGTAGGGAGGAGATGACAGAGGGGCCCCTGAATATCTTAACATGTATCATTTCACCGTGAAGTGAAGTGTAGTTTCACGGTGAAGTGAGATGTAATAAGATCACAGGTTGTTAGAGGATCTGGGATTTAAACCAAAATATTGATGAGAGGTGCCAAGTGCTTTTTTTTTTAGGGGGTTCTTAGGCTTGGCTCTGAATATTCAGAAGCTTAAGAAATTTTTGAGTGAGGTTATTCATCAAGTTTAGGCTGAGACACTAAAAAAGAAAAAAAAGAAAAAGTTTCGATTTAGAATAACCCCAGAGAGAAAAAAAAGGGTAAATAAAAAATCATATAAGCAATTAAGGCAAGGCTAATTACCACAACCATACAGCTGTAAATACTTCTGCTAAGAGGAAGCTGGATGAGAGGCTATATATAGCGTTAATGGGATGGCCTTGATTAGGGCCTTAGCTGCCCGTGCCGTCTCAGCTAACATAGAACATAAAAAAGGAAATATCAGAGAAGAATAGAAGAATGAATCATGTGGAACAACAAGGCTAAGGAAATTTGTAGCAGATATAGGGAAACAAGGCCAGAAGTCAGACTAACTGAAGGAAGAAATTAAGAAAATGAAGGAATCAAATAAAAAATAATGAAAAGTATCGTCAGATGAAAAAGGGAATTAAGAAATTGGGAAATGTAATGAAAGGGATGATAATATTATATCAACTAAAGGAATTCAAGACTAATGTAACCAAAAGAAAGACTTGCACACCGAATGAAAGACTTTTGAGAAAAAGATGTCAGACGGGTCTTCTCGGAATGTACTTTAGAAAATCAAAAGGTTAACCCAGAGACAAAAGGCTGTCGATAACGAGAGACTGGGAAACAGGAGCAAATACTGGGCCTGATGAACAGAAACAGAGGGTATTGATTGATGCAGTAGAAGAAAAATCATGGTACCTTGAAACAGAGCTACACAGAAAAATCATTAATTGAAGCTATAGAGTAGTATGCTCTGTTGGTGCCAAAACAATCAGATGTGTTTGGTCTATTGGGTGGAAGGCTTGAAAAAAGTGCAGAGAGTTCAGGATCAGTATATGCCGCAGATTTTACATTAAACCAGAGACATGGAAGATAATGAATCAGTGGCAGGAATTGGCTGACAAGTGGATAGCACCAAAACTAACAACATTAGGGAAACAGAGGGTAGACACACGTAAAACATTGATGAATTTTAGGACTGGAAGACCATACTGCAGCCAGAGAGGAAAGGTTGGAGAGGGAAGAACAACCAGTTAAAAGACTAATTGATGCTATAAACATACGAAATTCAATTTCTGGGATAGAAGAGGAAGAAGAAAAAATGAGAATTTGTAGATACAGTCAAGACCTAGGGAGAAGAACAGTAATAATTACTTTTAGTATGAAAGCTACACCACCAAGAATAAACAAGCCACAGCCGATAGACCGAGGGAAGAAAAAGAAAGAGGTAAAGAGCACAGCATGAAGGCAAATACAAGGGAGTCATCAAAGAAGGCAAGAGGGCAGAACAACTCCACCAGTACTTCACAAGGAGTCAGTAGTGCTAAATCATACTGATAATAAAAATGAGGTTGGACTACTAGTAAATAAACAAAAGCTGTTGGACAAACCTCGAGTAAGGGAAAAATAAAACTGAACGTTGTCCAGCGGTGAGACGAAATCTGACTTAATCGAGCCAGAGGAACAAATGATAGTTAGGAAGGTAGAAAGGACAAAGGGGGAGGGGAATTGGCCCTCTCAAGGGAAAGCCTTATGCTTCAGAAAAGTCTCTAAAGTCAATATAAAAAATAGGAAAAATTACTGTACAAATTGCACATTGGTCTTATAGCTCATATTCCTCAAGATAATTTTGATGAACCAAAACAATTATACAGAGTTAACAATGAAAAAATAATCAGGATGGTGCATACATCAAAGAAGCAAACACTCCTCAGAGATGGTCAGTGTCTAATAATTAGGGGATTCCAGATACAAAGAGAGAGACTAGGAGAATTTAGATTCGCATGGAGACAATAGTGTGCCTGCTGGGAAATATCCTGTACCAGCATATCACTGAGCACACTGCAATTAAAGTGGATGAAACGCCATCATAAGTAGACATAACCCTTACACATAATAGCATGGGAAGTGAGAATATCATACATGACACACCGACCGGTAAAACTGATCATGCAATGCTTGAGTTTGATTATGTGGTAAATTAGGACAGGAACAGAGATGAAACAAGACTCAAAGAGTTAACATAATCATGGAAACTACACACAGCTAAATCATTTCTATTAAACTATATATCTGGAAATGGAGTTGTACAGCCGTGATGGACATTGCTGTTGTGGAAGATTTTGTGAAAATTAGGATGAAGTAGGAAGATGGGCACCTTTAGCTTCAACTATAGAGGAAAGTTAAACAACAGAGATGTTGTTAAATGAAAGATGTCAAACAGTGAAAGAGCTTGGAGACGTACCGCGAACGTGTTATGTGACACTAAAGCCATCCAGCTTGAAGGTTTAACAGAGCAATGAATGAGTAAAACAGGATAAAAAAAAAAAAAGGAGGAACAGAAACTGAAAAAAAAGAAAATACTGTGAGCAATTTATGAGTTAATCCAAAACTTTTCCATACGTTCAGTATGAGTAAACCGTCACTTAAAAAGCAGCTAATCAGACAAAGGGAATCAAAGAAGAATTATAGAGCAAGATGTAGAGAAATGCAAGGAGCTGAATAGCAATTTGAAAGAATTTTCACAATGAAAGACATTACAACCCCAAAACCAATGAGATGGAGTCATAAGGTGGTCTTGGAAAGCATTGTGGTATCTAGAAAAGAGAGACTTGTAACAAGCCTTGTAATAAGCCTTTACCCATATATGGCTATTGTTCCTGATGAAATTTCTCCATATATGCTGAAGATGTGAACACGTGCGCTTGGCAGACACTTAAATTTTTGTTCAAGATACCTCTGGAAGAGGGTAAAGTGCCAAGGAGTGGAAGAGGGAAAAAGTAATATGTGCCTTTAAGAACGGGGACCAATCAGTTGCGCTGAACTATTGGACAGCCTTTGATTAATGTGATCTATAAAATGCTGAAAAAAAGATCAAAAAGGAAATGGATGACTAATTACAAAGGAAGAACCTTCTCTGTTAGCTCTTTGTGCTTCTTTAGGTGCAATGACCAAACCTGAGAAGCGCATTCTGGTTTTGGCCTTATGTAGGATACGAATAGCTTGCTAAATATTTCCTCATCCATCTTGAAGGTTACTCTAATGTATGCTAACAAACACTGCTAAGCACGAGATTAGGAGAAAGGAGTCCGTGTGCAACAAACCTTTTAGACTTCTTTTGAGTGAATGAGGTCCGTTTTAGACAAAAGAAAAAGGATGAGAGGACTGAGTGTATCTGGGATACCAGAAAGCATTTGACACTGTCACCAAATAGGAGGTTGATAGAGAAGCTGGATCTTCAGGCTGTCTAAGGAAAGGACTCCTTTAGAGGAAGGGTACACAGGAGACTTGTCAGAGGAGCCACCTCGTAGAGGTGTGCCTGAGCAGGGCTTAATCCTAGGACTACTGCCTTTGTTGATTTATGTATGTGGCTTCCCTGAAAGATTGGATCCATACTTTACAAGTCTGCGGACGTCAATATTATTAGTGAAGTAAAGAGTGAGGAAACTGAATCAACTTACAAGAGGATTTACACAAGCCCAAAAATTGGCTGATGAAATTTAACTCGAGAAAGTGTAAAGCAATGCAAATGTGACACAGTAAAACAATGCCTTGATATTGTTACTGTCTATATGCAATATTCTGTGTGAAAGGGACTTAGGAGGAAAAATTGTACCTTATCTGTGGCTAAAGCCCCTTTTTAGGAGAACTGCAAAAGGAGACGAGCTTTCTGCTGGCAAATATAAGAATCGCAGTCAAGAACATCGATAAAGACACAGTAAACTGCTTACAGCGCATATTAACACAAAACTAGAATATGCTATTCAAGTTTCGTCACGACACTTACAGCAGCACAAACAACAAATAATGAAGGTTTAGAGAAGACGGTCACCCAAGCTGGTGCCAGAATGGAGAGAGCAGAGTCACAGTGAGAGGTCAAAGGCAATAAATCTATCCACCATGGGAGAGAGAAGACAAATGGAGGAGTTAATCACAACCTTTAAGTTTTCAAACCCGAGCAGAAAACCAGGAGGCTGTAACACTGAATACGAAAACGAGCAGAAAACCAGGAGGCTGTAACACTGAATACGAAAACCTGTAATAAAAGCACTTTTACAGTATGAAAGCAGTTAATGAATGAAATACACTGAGTAAAGAAATTGTGAGTTCTGACAGCATAGAAGCGTATGAAGTTGTATGATAACAGATAAAGTTCAAGAGATAGGGCCCCATGAGTTGCAGAACTCCTTCATCTTTCCGTACTAATTTATCTTTATAATTTTGCAATTATATCTATCACCAGGATCATATATGACAGTCCGGGATAAAGATGCTGCACCATCTCGCCACCGTCATATCTTATCGTTCTAGATCCCTCGTTCCTCAATTAAAATTCGATCCGACAACAATATAGAATACACAAATGTTCATAAAGATAACTACAAGAACACCCCTATCACAACCACTGTGAATGTGTTATACACAATGATCAAATTGGGAATTTGTGGAACTGTTTCCTGTCAGAGAGACATAGTTTTCTTCACTCCTGGTATGAAGAAGTGGAGCGAGGATGAAGTTATAGTGATATTGACGTGTAGTGAAAGTGAGGCTAAAGATAAAGATGTATTGAAGGTGAAGGTATAATGAATCTATCTCCTTTGACTTAACTTTAAGATTCAAGTCAATGACCCTTTATGTTCTCCAGTACGACGGAACGACCCTTGGCCACGACGGAGCGGAACGATCCTTGACCAAGACGAAACGACCTTTTGGTGCATAGGAACGACCCCTGACCACGACAGAACGACCAATGACCACGATGGTGTGGCTCTTGAGTAGGGCGGCACGACCCATGGGTATGATGGCCTGTCCTTTGACCTGACCCTTAGGAGTTGTGCTTAAGGGTCGTACCATTGTGCCCCAAGGAGTTAATACCCATTCCCGGTTCCTTCCACTGGATTACAAAGACATTCCGGGATAACGAGTTATTAAGTGAAGAGAAACATAACAGTAAAGCCACAAGGAACATAACTGTTTAGTTTCGCTTTGAGAGAGAGTCACACTGAACGTAACTGTCAACGCCCTAATTTAACACCCATGTCAAACACCAAAGTTAACACCGATTCAACATCCAGGATTAACACAACCAAAGGACGAGAGTATAATCAACAGAAGCAATGGAAAAAAAAATAGCTACAGGAACCTCTTTTGTCAGGACATTACTCGGTTGCACAATTGTTCCCGTAAACGAGGCAACAGAGACTGGAACAACAGTACGAGTACTGACAACAGCAACAGCAACATTAACGCAGTTGTAACAACAAGAGTGACAACAGTAACAGCAAACATTAAAGCAGCTTTAATAGCAGTAGTGACAATATAAACAATAGCGAAAGGGACAAGACAACATCGTCAGGGTAAAAAACAGCAATAAAGACTTTTTTACGAAAAACGACAGCAATAACAGACCCAACATATACAGCAGCAGCAACAGCAGCAGTAGCCGTAACAGCAGCAGCAACAGCAGGAGCAGCCGTAACAACAGAAGGGTCAGTGTGCTAACACCCCAGGATAAATGATTCCCTTCAGGACGACGATAAGACCTTCGGGTATGATGGCCTGGCCTTTGACCTAACCCTTGAGGGTCAGGTCAGAGGTCCCACCATCATACTCTAGGGTCGTACCGCGGTGTTCAAGGCTGTATAGTCTTACTCAAGGACTGTACCATGGTTTTCTAGGGCTGTACCGTCGTGCTCAAGGATCGTATCACCGTGCTCGAGGATTGCTCCATCGTGCTAGAGAATCATACTGTCGTGCTCAAGGACCGTACCGTCGTGCTCAAGGACCGTAACGTCTTGCTTAAGGACCGTACCGTCGGGCTTAAGGACCGTACCGTCGGGCTTAAGGACCGTACCGTCTTGCTTAAAGATCGTACCGTCGGGCTTAAGGACCGTACCGTCGGGCTTAAGGACCGTACCATCTTGCTTTAAGGATCGTGCTGTCGTGCTCAAGGATCGTACCGTCGTGCTCAAAGTGTTAACAAGCACTAGAGTGTCCAAGCAGGAACAGTGTTGTCTCGGTACTTGAGATAATTAACAGGCACTACACCATACGAGGCAGGAACGCCTCGTTACCCCGTGCTGCTTCCTCTCTCAAACTTTTCTATTTTTAGAAATGCTGCGCCAGGAAAAAATATATAATCAGAGAAGTTTTTACCCTAAACCTCTCTCTCTCTCTCTCTCTCTCTCTCTCTCTCTCTCTCTCTCTCCAGATATTATCAATGTTTCATTCGAGTTCTAGTCTAGACACGAACTTCTGTCGGTGACTAGAACATGATATAAAAAAGACGGCCTAATTTGAGGATAATAATCCTATCTCCGTAATAATTTTAATCAGTAATAAGCACATGACTGTATCAATTTGAAGTCAATGGTAGAATTACTTAAAGTCACTTAAGGGTCAGGTCTAAGGTCAGGCCATCATTCAAAAGAGTCGTACATTCATGCTCAAGAGACGGTCTTCGTTCCTGGGAACGCACCATCCTTCTCAACCAAACGTATTTTAAACTGCAATATGAAAATATACATTCTCAGCGCACTGTTTACGAGTAAATATAATAAACCTCAGAATCCTGGACCATGGAAAGCGTAAGAAGCAGCTCACAAGAGAGAAGTCTTTCATAAAACTGTTAATGTCTCCTTAAAACTTAGCAAACTCGGTAAACTTAGGAGACTTAGTAAAACCTGAAATCCCTGGACTAACACAGAAAATGGAGCACCTTAATTAAGCCCTAAGATCCGTTACCCTCTCTATTTTCTTCTCTTTTCATGATAATCTTTACATCTCCATACTCTCAAGAACCCTCCAACATACCCCTCTCCAAAAGCCTTCACCTCAGGCTCTCCAGTCAACACTCATAAGAACTCCCTCCCTTACCCTCTCTCCTCCAATAAATCCCTCCCAGACTTATCAGCTCCTAAAACCCAACCATCCGGTAAACGCTTTCAAACGGACTCCCCTGACAAACCAATTCCAGACACTTACCGCCTTAAATCCCTCCCTCAAATCAACCCTCCTAAGATCGTTCCCTAAGCATTCAACTCCTAAAGTACCATCCGTCCAATCAACACTCCCAAGAACCCTCCATTAAAGCCTTCCAAAATTCTACAACACAGTCTCTCCAGTCAACACACACGAAACTTATTCATAGCTTTACCTCCAACCTCGGCCACACTCAGAGCCACCTGAGTGTTGTGAAATATTAGACCTGAGCTGACGCCTGTTGACCCTAACGTCAGGTCAATCACAATACGCTGATCTGAGCCACATGCGTCTCTCTGGATACCAAAAGAATTCCTCGACACTTAAACTAATCAATGAACACCGGGAACAAACGACTCCAAGGGTGGCGCTTCTAACCTCAGACAAATCCTCTCCAGCAAAAGACCATTTCATCCACCAACATTAACAGAAATTCGGGTCTGGTAACCAGCAACAGTTTTCGAAGAAAAAATATACCTTCCAGGAGCAACTGGATGCATTGGTCTGGCACTCACGTACCTAAGGCCTTCGTTACCACCTTGTAGCAGCTGCAGAAAAAGGGAGAGGAAAGAGGATACATGTGCAAGGAATGAGGAGCACGTGAACCAGGACGATAAATATCATCAAGCCGAGGTGGTGAAGAAAGATACGAAGAAAGAGTAAGAAAGTTTCCCCGATAGGAAGAAAGCGGAAGGCAGGTTCCTCTGATACGGAAAAAAAGGAAAAAAGTTGCTTGGGACGAGGAAAGGAGAGAGAAACCTCTTTGGTACGAAGGAAAAGAAGAGCAGCAAGTTTCTTTGATGCGAAGAGAGATGAGGGAAGTATCGCTGATACGAAAGAAAGTGGAGAGAAGCATCTTCCATACGAGAAAAGTGAAGAAAAGTTTCTTTCGTACGAAGAAAGTGGAGAGAAGTTTAAGATACAACTTCTAGCTAAAGTTTAAGAACGTGAAGTACAATACAACAATATGACGGAAGCCAACGTTAAGATTCATCATTATCCCCTCAAACACGACGGTATGACCCTTAAGCACGGCGTGGCGACCCTTACGCAAAACGCTACAACCTTTGAGCACAGCGTTCGACCCTTAAGTATGATGCTGTGACCTGTAACCTGACCTTGTTCGGGGTTATGTGTACAAGATAAGGCCATCATACCAAATGATCGTACTGTCGTACACCAAGATGTTAAAAGAAACGAGGAAAAGAGTAGCTATTCCTTTCCGTTTGACTTATATTTCCTCGTAAGAAATGCTTCCATGGGCAATCGTATACGGCGAACCTATGAAACTTAGCAAAATTAGGGGAAAATTAAACTGTTAGGTACGCATGATATTACAGAAAATATAAAATTAAAGTGTGGGAATAAATTCAGAGAAAAAGAGTATTACGTAAGAAAATGAAATAACTTTGGCGGGATAGAAATGATATAGAAAATACTTTTTTTATGTTGAAGGCTCCAGTCACGGACAAATGTCCACATCAAGGCCGGGCCCTAATTGAAATATAAAGAGAATTGAGATTGGGGGAAAAACAGACAGGGGAAAGTATTTACAAATTTTTGAGAAAGTGAAAAACATGTTTCTTGAAATGAGCCAGGTCATAGTTATTGCGAAAGACATGAGAAGGTAGAGAGTTCCAAAGCTTCGACGTGTAGGGAAAGAAGCAGTTATCAAAACGGCACACCCTT
>JAYMFT010166842.1:0-12313 GCA_038088735.1 Panulirus argus | reverse complement strand
TCTATATATATATATATATATATATATATATCTATATATATATATATATATATATATATATATTATAAGTTTTCGTTCTAGGTGATGATTAACCATTAGGTTGCAATGCTTTGCTTGCAGTGCTTTATAAATCCCACAGAATCAACCATGGATATGACATCTTAAGACATTATTTCAGACACTGTTATGTAGTTGCTCACTCTTCATCGATTGTCTACACCTGTTATTACCGTCTATCTACCTCAGTCACAGTCCCAAAGAACTGGGGTGGGGTCATCATGTGTCATATCCTGAGAATTGGCGAAATACGTTGCTTTTGGCACAGTTGTCATTACGTTAACTGATTACTTATTCATTATCCCATCTTCCTATGAGATGAAATATAGATGTTTTGTATTCTAACACGGAAGTGGCTACTGTACCTCGTAGTTATGAAGGTCAGTATTACATCCTGCAAGGCTGGTGTCTGCTGTCATGTCATATCAGGAGGTAATGGGAAGCTTATGACAACGGTGAACACACCAAAGTGCTCCGGTCGTTGAATTATTGTACGTTACCTGTAATAGCCAGACACACTTGTACATTATCGGTCTAATAAAATAGCTGCACAGAGGATTAATGTTCTGACTGACTATTCATTATCCAGTACTGTTGTGAAATAAACAGGATACAGATTGTGATTGTTTTGCTTGCTGTCTGTCGTCACTTGTCTTTGTTAAATGGGAACTAAACAAGACTTATTACAATTTTTTTCCCAGTGTTACTGGCAACTACCAGAGTATTAGAAGTTTGGAAAATATGATCAAGAATGTGATTTTAGTTCATAGCTTATACTAGCTTCTAGCTTATAATCTCTCAGCCACGGGGCATTCTTGACATATATATTTTTGGCCTCCTTAAGGGAATTGATCTCCATGCGGAAATAATGGGTTGGAACTGGCCTATCTGGGTAAGGTTGTGGTCACGTTCTCAGGAAAGTAAAGCTGTATAACCCATACACTGTGTCTGGGGCTGTTTGATTGTAAATAGCTGGAGCCTTAACACCAACGAATTGCGTTAGTTGTATGATCTGATCCTATATTAGACGTTGATGCTTCTACTATATCATAGCTCCCTAGTTTGTTCTCACAGACGTGAAAGTTTTACATTGTGAGTACAGTCGGTCTTACTAGCATCTAGGACCTGTATTGCTAATTACTTTTGGATACATGTTCAATAAGAAAGGGAGAAATATGTTATTCAATGATGTTCTTGTGGTTGATCTATAGGGACACTTAGGATCCTGGAAATATTTCGTCATAAAGGTCGTGACATCATGAGGTGGTGCTGCCCCAGAATTTGACATACAGACATACAGAAGGGCTTCCATGGTGTGGTGGTCAGCATTACCGTCGGCACAGGCCAACCCGGGGTCGGACCGGCTTGGGCTCGAATCCTGGGTATGACAATCAGCCTGCACTCGACCGAGGTGCTCATCCTTCTCTCGGGACTGGTCGATAAATGGGTGTCTGGCTTAGAATAGGGTTTGTGCGTACACTCAGAGAAGTGAAGGCAAGGTACATGAATACAAGGCTAAGAGAAGGGGCAACAGGAATGTAAAACGCTCACCCCGTAACACACAAATGAATACTCACACAAGTAAAAGCTGGGCATAGATGAACTCCTGGAAGAGAGGGAGAAAGGGAACAAAATAACGTATATATAAAAATCAAAGAGCACCCGCTCCCTACAGTCAAAGCAAAAGGCCAACACAAGAAAGCTGATAAGAAAGAAAAAACGAAAAACTCCCTGAGACACAATGTGAAGCCAAACCATCCCGGAGATGAAACTGAGCATCCTCCATTATGGCGGTGGTGGCGTGGCTTCCTGCTAGTCCAGTGTCGAGGTATTCCGCCCTCGGTGAGCAGAGGAGGTCATGGAATGCGGGTTATGTTACATGCTCGCCCAAACACTTTATGCATTTACGGAGGTGGGGATTTGGAGGAGGGGGGGGGGGGGTGTCTGCCGTGCTTCCACCTCTTTCGCTGTTCCTGTCTAATTACTCTGCCCAACAGGTTCACAATTCCTCGAAGTAAACGGACGGGGAAATGCAGCTACGAACGGGAGGAGGAGACGAGCGTATTCGGTAAATCCGGTTTACCATCCGTGAAGACTTGCTTATGAACATAAGGACCGGAGGCCAATCAGTGGCCGTCTTTTTCAGTGAAGACTGGATTTCTTGGCGTCTGTAAACTTCTTCACCGAGTTCCTGGAAGCTTCGATTCCAGAGACGAAGGTAGTGGTTGGATAGGAGGAATTGGTTCATATTTAGCTCAGAAGGGCAGAGCGGGGTACCTAGACAAGTTCAGCAGGTTAGTAAGATACATGACTAAGGCACTGCGATGGGAGTAGTCCTGTGATGCTGCATAGATTTGTAAATTCTCTCTCGCTCTCTCTTCCTCTCTCCCAATGAAGTAAGTGCGAACGGAACCGCGCCAGTGATATTGAAGCGTATCACTTTACTCCACCTATAATAGTGTTGGTGTCCGCCAGTGAAGTTGACGCCCTCTAGAGAGCATTGACAACTACATGACGTACCAGCATGCCATATGAGCCCGCTCAGTAGCAGTTCAGCTGTTGTAGGGGTTGAGAGTGGTTTGTTGAGCTTATGCTTTGAATTTTCATTTTTCCCCCCTTTTCGTACCTCTACCACCTATTATGGTTGGAAATACTCACTTTGTTAATGACAAAATAGCTTCTATAGCTGCACTTTGTAAGGGAAATAAGCCACTGAGAAAATTTCTCATATTACCGGTGTGAGCTTGAGATCAGTACAACGATGGGTGAAGAAATGTAAAGACAGCGGCGGCACCGCTACACCGACCCATGTGAAACGCCCTAGGAAGGCCAGGAGACCTCTCTACGTACTGTGAATGTTCTTAAACGTCAAGTGGATGCAGGTCCGCGCTTGAGTGTTACAGAATTGAGAGAAAAAACCTAGACTGCTCAGCGATGTGTCGGTAAGGACAGTGCAGGACCTTAAGTACTGGAGCTGCAGGCTACGTCCCAAACCACTCGTAACCCGTAGGTCCGAGAATAAAAGAATCGAGTTTTGCAAGAAATATGTAGTGTGAGATACGGCTAAGTTCAGAAGTGTCTCGTGCAGTGACGAGTCCATCTTCTCTGTGACAGGTGGCCGGCCGTGGCGGGCGGGTGTACAGTCGACCAGGCTGTGGTCCATCTGAATCCATGTACCCTGCAGGCACTGTACAGCTCCCTGCTCCACGTATGGTATAGGACTGTATCAGTTATTATGGTGTTGGGAACCTTGTCGTATTGCCAGAGAATGAAACTATGAATAGACGTAGTTATCTCGAGCTACTGTCTGACCATCTTCATGATTCGTTCAAAATGTGCAAGGTCGAAGTGTTCACGCAGGATTGGGTTTCCTGCCACGCTGCCAGACTAGTCACTGATTGGCTCAAGGACTGACCAGTGGAGTTTTTCAGTGACCGGTCCGGGAATTCACCGGTTCTGCATCCAACAGAAAACTTTGTAGGGCGCTTACGAAAATGAAATTACGCAACAGGCTACCGAAGCTGGAGGCGAAAGATGGACCCTACATGGCTTCAGAACCTTGCTGACTCAAGTTCTGGTCGTTTCAAGGAGCGACGTATAAAGAAGAAAGGAAGACTAATAGATTACTAGCTGATGGTGAATACAGAGCTCTCATGGTTTTGTATCATGTTTATCCTTGATGGCTGTACCGCAGCCCCCTCGCGCCTACTTCATTGGCGGGTATTGTATACACGCACACACACACACATCTGTGTCTTTGTGTGTGATTGGAAAAACATTCTCGGAGATGAAGAAAACATGAAAATAGGTTGTGTATTAGTAGGCTGGAATAGTCTAAAGTGGGTTGAAGATGTAATCAGAGGAACTCTGATTGTCAGGGCTGGAAGTGGATTGGACTCGACAGTGGCTTTGGTAAAGGAAAGCTGGACAGGTATTCAGGATGACTTGATATGAAAGTTGAAAGGAAAATTTTTTGACCGAATCCCAGGAAGTTTATGGTGTGTGCAGTTTTTGTTGTTGTTCTTACGCACATACATGCAACATATACACATAGACGTACATAAAGGAATACGTAGATACATACATATAAACATATTTACCGTATACATGTCACCCAGACCTTAACTTCCGTCTAACACGAGCTTGTAGTATACTGACCGTCATAAAATGTTGATGTTAAAACTGGTCAGTCTTGTGGATCCTCTTACAGTGTAGTTAAGAGGATAGCACTCGACCAGAGAACATTATAGGATCGCATTAAGTTTGCTTTCGCTTGCAACCACAGGGGACTTAACTGCATCGTTTGAAACGGGCTGGTAAATACACCATAATATACTCAATTTCTATTAACTTCCTGAATACGACGGTGCAACCTTTAGGTATAACGGCCCTTTCACCCGACTACTGAAGGTCAGGACCAAGCTCAGGCCGTATCATCATGACCAAGGGTAGCAATGTCGTGTTCAAGGGGTCATTTTTTTTTTTTTTTCATTTCTGACTTGACACCACACGAGTAGCACTACATCGTTTGAAAGGCAATATTCAGCCTTTTGAAAAATACAGTATTATATACATTTTCTTCGCATACGTTTTCCCTAAACACAATAATGGACGATCAGTGATTTAGATATTGTTCTAAGGGTTCTTGCGAATCTGTACGGTTACAAGACTCAAGGAATAGTTACAAAAATATGCGAAGAAATTCATAGAGCAACGGACCCCTGTATCCTAACGGGGCTGTTCGTGTTAATGGAAGATATCAGAACGCTTATAGATTTGAGTGGCAAGAATAGAAAGACATAGAGACATTTCAAAGACAAAAGACTGTAAGCTTTACGTGTAACTAAAGAGTTACATAAGACAAATAATTTTTATTGATATAGAACATAGAGGGCTTCGCTGATGTGTTGGGCCGTAACGATAATGTTCTCTTCGAAGTCGCTTGTTTACGAGAGACTTTAACTTAGAGGAAGAACAAAGTGTCCAGATTCTTTACCCCCTCCTAACTCTTCCCTTTATAGGGAGGTGTCCATATATATATATATTGCGTTCCCCTTACGACTTGCTTCACCATCCAAGGGCAGCTCATCCAGTACCTGTTCGTCATACAACTCCTCTGTTCCAGGAACTACACGTTCTTTATTTTCTGTCAGGACGTCTGTGGTCTCTCGTCGCCCTTGTACCGAAAAGTGTGCAACCAACTTCCTTCCCTCCTATTTATTTTTCTGTCTGCCGAAAAGTGTATAGCTTACTTTTATTACTTTTTACTTAGAAGATAAACCTTTTTTATTCCTATTCTTCCTTAGAAGTGTGATGAGAGTTTTTCCGTCACTCTCTCCTACGCCGTCACATCACTCTTATCACTCTTATTTCTGCAAGCGTATAACTTCCCTACACCATCATTCTTGCCTACGTTGAAGTGTGAAGCCATTTCTCAAAAGGAAGAGGAAGAGGAGGAAGGAGAAGGAAAAACGAGTCTTCACTGTTTTTAGTGGCAGCCATTTCAGAAGCATCGAACCCCTCGGTGCCTGCTTCAATCATTTTCCAATCATCTTTCATTGTCTTACGAAATATTATACTTGAATTTTCGCAAGCCCATGTACGGAATTGTTGTCATCATTGTTGCACCTCGTTGTTCGGGAGAAAAACCTGCTGTGATGGAGACTGAGCGATGGAAACGGGAGACCTTTGTCCTCCTGTAGAATTAAAAGAAAAAGAGAGACTCGGTCCATAGACCGGTGATTTGTCTCGCCCTTTCTGTTCTCTTAAATAGCGTCTGGAAAGGGAGGAATTTCTGATTGGCTAATGGGACTGTAGACGAGGTACCGTTGGTGGTAAGTTCGATCGTACGTTCGATATTCCTGGCTCCAGCGACTCCAGTTTACAGGGCTGACTCTCCCTAGGGTACTGTACCTGTACCGTTGAAAGCTCTCTTGTCATTCAACGCAACTTTCGGCGGACCTGTTACAATACCTTAGGGAGCGACATTTCTGTATTCTGGAGGAGTCTCTTTGTTAGTGTATGTCAATAAAGCTTCTTTAAGTTGTACGGAAATACTTGATAGAGATGCTAATATTAGCTCGCTGAGAACGTGCAGATGCTAATATTAGCACAGTGCGGCGTGTTTCTGTGGACGTAAGACTAAAGAAACACGATTATATTAAGGAAGGAGGATGAGGAAGTAAGTGAGGGGAGAATAAGGGTATGAGGAAGGGAGAGAGAAAGGGCGGGAAGAAAGAAGAGACTGAAGAAAGTGGGCAAAGGGGAGAGGGAAGAATATTGGGAGGGGGAAGGGGAGGGGGCGCTGTCAGAGGGGAGCCCAGGTCTTCATTTCCGGAGTGGCCGAAAACCAACTTCGTGGCCACCACACCGACCATCCACCTACCACCCCGACCATCCCCTACCACCCCGACCATCCACCGCCTCGACCATCCACAGCTCCGACCGTCCACCACACCAATCATCCATCACACTGATCATCCACCTACCACCCCGACCATCCCCTACCACCCCGACCATCCACTGCTCCGACCGTCCACCACACCGACCATCCACCTACCACCCCGACCATCCATCTACCACCCCGATCATCCCCTACCGCCCCGACCACCCACCGCCCCGACCATCCCTTACCGACCCGACCATCCTCTACCTCCCCGACCATCCCCTACCGCCCCGACCATCCCCCTACCACCCCGACCATCCACCTCCCCGACCATCCACCGCCACGACCATCCACCGCCACGACCATCCACTGCTCTGACCGTCCACCACCCTGACCATCCACCACACCAACCATCCACCTACCACTCTGACCATCCACCTACCACCCTGACCATCCACCTACCACCCGGACCATCTCCTACCACCCCAACCACCCACTGCTCCGTCCGTCCACCACACCGACCATCCACCTACCACCCCGGCCATCCCCTACCGCCCCGACCATCCCCTACTGCCCCAACCATCCACCGCCCCGACCATCCACTGCTCCGACCGACTATCACCCCGACCATCCACCACACCAACAATCCCTTACCGCCCCGACCATCCCCTACCACCCCAACCATCCACCTACCATCCCGACCATCCATCTACCACCCCAACCATCCACCTACCACCACGACCATCCACCTACTACCCCAACCATCACCTACCACCCCGACCATTTACTGCTCCGACCGTCCATCGCCCCGACCATCCACTGCTCCGACCGTCCACAACCCCAACCATCCACCAAACCGACCATCCACCTACCACCCCGACCGTCCTCTACAACCCCGACCATCCTCCGCCCCGACCATCCACCACCCCGACTATCCACTGTTCTGACCGTCCACCACACCGACCATCCACCTACCACCCCGACCGTCCTCTACAACCCCGACCATCCCTTACCGCCCCGACCATCCACCGCCCCGACCATCCACTTCTCCGACCGTCAATCAACACGACCATTCACCACCCCGACCATCCCCGACCATCCATCTACTTCCCCGACCATCCACCTACCTCCCCGACCATCCACCTACCTCCCCGACCACCCACTTAGCGCCCCGACCATTCTCCACCCTAACCACAAATCATGTACTTCCCTGAACGTTCACCAGCCCAGCCATCCACCACCCTGCCATCTAACACCCTGATCTTCCACCACCTCGATCATCCACCACTCAGACCATCCACAATCCACATCATCCAACACCATGACACCACCACAAAGACAATCCATTACTCTGCCCATCTAACCCTCCTATCTTCCACCGCCTCGATCGTCCACCACCTCGATTATCCACCTCGATCATCCATCAGCCAAACTAAACCATCACTCCAACGATCCACTTCTCTGATCATTCACCAACCCGATTATTCACCACTTAGATTGCCTACCACCGAGATCACCCATCAGCGATCATCCAGCATCCCGATCGTTCACTAACTGCATCATCCACCGTCTCGATAATCCACCAATCCGATCATACCACCTCCGCAACCATTTGCCTCTATCAACCATCCATCACCAGCAACCGCCCGTTAACACTACCATCCGACACTCGCGAAAACTACCAACTCAGTTACCCTTAACTATCCATCAAACTGAAGCTTCAGCTACTAAGACTATCCATCCACCATCTACAACTATCTACCAGCCCGGCTAACCACCATCCTCAACCATCCAGTTCTCAGACCACCCGCCACCCACATCCGTCTACCAGCCCGACCATCCACCAACCTCGACCATGCAAGTCCACCACCGCCCATCAGCCTCAGCCATCTACGTGCCCGACCATCTACCAACCACACCCATCTACCAACCCGACCGCCCACCGCCCTCACAACTTGGGCATGATGTTTTTCATCCTTCCAGACTCATATTTTTGTCAAAAGTCTCCGCGCAAAGTTGGTTTCCAAGTTGGAGGGAAGACTGGAATTACAGCAAGTTTCAATTCTTATAATTCAGTTTGAAGTTTCAAGTTAGGCGAGATTAGGACGGTAATTCGTCCGAAACGGATTGACCCTCGTTCTGAGGGTGTCTGGGGCCCGGGGGAAAAAGTGGGCGGTCGATATCTGCGTTGTGGCACCAGGTCTGGCTGGGCGGAGGTGACGGCCTTCGTCAGGGCGGTGGTGATGGTGGTAGAGGTGGTGGTGGCGTTGGTACTGGTATTGACAGCGGTGATGGTAGTTATGCTCGTGTTGGTTGTTGTGATAGTGATGGTGAGGGTTGCGATAGTGATGACAGTGAGTATGGTTCTTACACCAGTTTCTAAGTGACTTTCTCACGTTCTCATCGAGAAGTTAGTGATCATCTTTGATGCATATTTTTCTTTCCCCCTCAGTAAAACGCCTTATCATATATTCCATCGTCCAGGGCGTCCCAAGTGTTTATTATTTCCATCCTCGTTCGTCAAACTGACGTGGCCAGTGGCACGTCGTATAGTCAGCTCATCCGTGCGTACACGAGTGGACTATGTGACTGCGTACGTGAGTGGGTACGTGGATGAGTGCGTGAATGGGTGCGTGAGATGTTGACTTTGTAGTGAAAGGGTACGTTCGTCCCTTCACTACCGGCTACGTGAGTGCCATCGCTAGTGCCTTTTCGAAAGGATTCGTCAGTAGGTATGTGAATATGTACGTGCGTTCCCACGTGGATGGGCACGTAGGCTCCTCTGGGTATTAGGTCCTCTTCTCTAACTTCTTCCCTCCTGAATCACTGTTCGATGACAGGAGAAGCCCTGGCAGGATGTGACTCTCCTCGAGTACTACTAACCCCATAGTTGGCGGCCATTGCACTTGGCGTTGGACCAGCCGCCTGGGTAGTGGTACTGGCGGTAACACCGCCACTACCACCACCTCAGGCGACGGCGACGACCTTGAGTGGTGAGTGGGTGGTGTACGAGGAAGGAGGTCGTCTAGCCCTGGAGGAGGAAGAGGAGGAACGTGGAGGAGTTGGAGTCAGGCACTGCACGCGATCCGTCTTGGGCGTAGATGGGATTGTTATTCCTTAAGCTGAAAGACGAATGACGACGAGGGATACGAATAGTTGGTCTCTCGAGCACGACGCTACCACAAATTCTAATCAAGCACGGCGGTGCGGTCCTCGATGAACACGGCACCTCGTTTCGACTGTTGGATATGATAGGCTTGGTTTTTGGACGTGACCCTCTAAGTTCAGAACCCAAAGTTCCTACCATTGTGCTCTCGGATCGCACCTGCCACTCAAGGGTCGTGATCGTCGTGTCTATTGGGGGTGTCCGGTGACGAAATCATTCCCAGTGCTTTGGCAGAAAATTACACGCGCTTTACCTGTCTTAGGTCAGTTGATTAGCTTGTATCATTTCTATCACTTCGCGTCCACTTTTGATCACTTGCGAAGCGGACCACGTCTCATAATCAGCACGTCCCTGTTGATCGGTAAAGTGAACCACATGGTATGATGGGGAAGCAGTATTAGAATGTTCTGGGTATGTGAAAATGCAAGACACTGCAGCTGGAAGAGACGGAGATTACTTTCGCAGATTACCTGACGTGAAATTGGCTTAATTAGTTGTGTTAGAGTTTAAGGCTACCTATTTATAAGCTTGTGTGGTTATAACTGGGTGTGACGTTCCTTATTTATGGACCTACTGTTGGTTGTGAATTTCCGGTGAAGCTTCCTATTTTTGATTGACTTTTGTTGTGGTTGTGAAATTTTGGTTTCATTTGCGTGTTACTTTTCTGTTGAGTTTGCTGCTACCTCCACAGCTAAGGAAACTAAAGTACTACCACTGCTACAACCATTATTACTTTTACTACTATGAACTGCTTCTACTACTACCACCTTTATAACTAATGATTTACAGTACTGCTGGTACTACCACCTCCACTACTGCTACTATTACTGATGCTGCTCCTACTGATACTACTACTACTACTACCACTTTTGCTGTTAGTACTACTACTTCTACTGCTACTATTACTACAACTGCTATTATTACTCCACGGTTAACGATTTTGCAATACTACTATTACTTCTGCCTCCACGGTTAAGAAAACTGGCTCTTGAACTACTGATACTATTCGTGCTACGACTACTACTACCACCATCACGAGCACCACGTCGACCACCACCGCCACTACTTCTGGTGTCTCCTGCAGCACCAGTACAACAACCTAGTCAAACGTGGTCCATCTACATGAGGCTAGTGGAGAGGAGAGGGAGACAAATCATGTAATTCATCTGGGAGATGGATTAACGTGGACAATAATGCAGGGAGGAACAATAGCGACTGCAGGTAACCCCTGCTATTGTCTCATCGGCTGCCGCGCCTATTTTAAGGGAAAAGGTCCGGCTGCCTTGGTTCTTGGCTGCCAGATGTATCGTCGGACGGGCTTCTCTGTTCTCAGCTGGTGTCATTTTTCTCGTTCTTTTATCCCCCTAAATGTCATACATTCTCCACGGATTTGTCATATGCAATCATGGTGTTTGATTAATTGAATTCTAGGGGTCAAGTTGATTTGCCAAAGGGAGGATAAGTAATGTCACATTGGAGTTACATTATCGTTCTTACGAGAGGAATTATCGTACACAGGGAAGTGAATGATCTTAACTCTCGGAGTTTAAGTTGTACTCAGGAGGTTAAGTTACCTCACTCGAGGGGCCTACTTATTGTACTTACGGTTTATATTCTAGTACACTCGAAGACTTGCTCTGTCATTAATACGTCTCACTTAGCATGTTCAAGATGTTATTAATGGTTCCCGAAGGTTGGAGTATCGTACCCAAGATACTAAGTTGTCGTATTCGTTAAACTGAACTTTTTCCCTAATTGAGCTGAAAGGGGATGGGTTCAGAGCAATCAAGTCGTCTAACCAACTGGTCAGGAAGAGTTTTAGATAAGGGAAAGAGTCGGAAAATGAGAGAGACACAGTCGAAAATAAGGTTGTTTAGGAAGGTGAGAGTGTAGGAGCGTTTTCAGCAATAGCAGAGGACAAGCAGTAAACATTACGAGAACTATGAGAAATTATTTCTAACTTCGAGAGAAAACATGAAACGTGTTTTGAATATCGGAGAGAGAAGGAGGGAGCAGATAGGTCCGAGTGAAATAGACCTTCAGAGGAAAAACAAATATGCGAAGAAGATCAGACATAGAGAGGGTTCTCTTAGGTGTAAACACTGCCTTCTGGAGAATAGAGAGAGAGAGCGAGTCTTTTACATGAGGAGCGAGTTTCGATGACCGCAGAGATGTTACGTATAAAGTGATATGTTCGGTCTACTTTTTTTTTTCTTTTACAAATTGTCTCTCATTGGCTGTAATTATCTTGTGGTGCTCTAGCCCCCACCCTCCACTACCCGCCCCCCCCCCCATTTCGCTTGTCCTTATTGTCTAGACATTTCTCATGTCATTTTCCAGTTAGATGTTTAGAGGCTGCCGTACCTGCTTTTACATGGGTTTTACTTGATCCTGTCTGCCATGTGGTTACGCCGCGAGTAAGAAGATGACCTTTAAGGCTGCATTGTGTGAGAGGATGTAAAGGAGTGCGGTCCCATCAAGACACTTCTCGCTCCAAAGTAGTCTATCATTTCCTTGCCTCTAGCTGGAGCGCAGACTGGAAGCTACATCTACAGGAGCCCAGTAAGAAGGGCCCTAGGATGTATGATTAGAAAAAGAGGGAACAGAAAAGGGGGCCAAGTGCGGATTTTTTCCTCTAAGGCTCAGTCCTCTGTTCTTAACGCTACCTCACTAACGCGGGAAATGGCGAATATGTGTAAATATAT
>JAYMFT010166831.1:0-12313 GCA_038088735.1 Panulirus argus | reverse complement strand
GATAGATAGATAGATAGATAGATAGATAGAGAGAGAGAGAGAGAGAGAGAGAGAGAGAGAGAGAGAGAGAGAGAGACATGTATCAGTATCCCTGGCCATACACTGACGACACCCTCCATGAAACGTAGCGTTCACACGAGTCTCGCATCATCAAGCAGCATCTGAAGAAGGGCCAGTCTAAGGTGACTGTCGGTGCCCTTGGCCCGTGTGTGCAGAGGCCTGGACGACTGGCAGCGCCCTTGGCCCGTGTGCGTAGCGGCCTGGACGACGCCCTTGGCCCGTTTCAGCAGCAGCCTGGCCGAGCAAGCGGCCCACAGCTCCGGCCAACGTGCCGAGCCGCCCAGAGCCAGCTAATGACAAATTCAGAGCCACACTCGGGCGGCACCGGTGGCACTCACTGGCAGCGTGTGTCTGGTCATACTGGCACTCACCGGCAGTGGGGGACTGGGCCAGTGTGTCTGCTCATACTAGCACCGTGGGCCTCTGTGATCCTCCTGTGTTAAGAGTGGCGCGTGCGTGTTTCTGGCACACATTTATACGTCTGCCTCATGGATGGAAGCAACCCCGGGCCAAACTAAAAACAAATAAACCACAGAAAAGCACCCGAGCCAAAAACAAAAACAGAAACAAATACACGGAGGGATGAATCGCCCAGGCCAAAAATACAAGAGCGAACATACACTAGGAGACCCACGGGCAATAAACAAATAAATCTACGAACAAATAAACAAATGAATTAATAAAAACACGAGCAAATCTTACGCAAAAGATGGAGAAAACATGGAAAAGATAACATTAAAATTCCTGAAGAAAATGTTTGGTCGTGTTATCTTATCTGAAGTCTTGATTAACGCTAATGTCAGGTACGACCTTCAGGAGCCGAAATGGTGTCAGCGATACACTTCAGCGACAGAATTGGTGCGTCACAGACACTTCAGGGACAGGACTGGTGCGTCACAGACACTTCAGGGACAGGACTGGTGCGTCACAGACACTTCAGGGACAGAACTGGTGCGTCACAGACACTTCAGGGACAGGACTGGTGTGTCACAGGCACTTCAGGGACAGAACTGGTGCGTCACAGACACTTCAGGGACAGGACTGGTGCATCACAGACACTTCAGGGACAAAACTGGTGCGTCACAGACACTTCAGGGACAGAACTGGTGCGTCACAGACACTTCACGGACAGAACTAGTGCGTCACAGACACTTCAGGAACAGAACTGGTGCGTCACAGACACTTCACGGACAGAACTGGTGCGTCACAGACACTTCACGGACAGAACTGGTGCTTCACAGACACTTCAGGGACAGAACTGGTGAGTCACAGACACTTCAGGGATAAAATTGATGCGTCACAGACACTTCAGGGAGAGAACTGATGTCACATGCATACTTCAGGAACAAGTCTGATGTCGTACGAATGTCTCAGAGACTGAACTCACAAGTACACTTCAGAAACAGTACTGATGTCAGTGGCATGCTTCAGGTATAAAACTTATGTCACAGGCACACTTCAGAGAGTGATGTTACAGGCATACTTCAGAGAGTGATGTCAGAGGCATACACCGAGGACGGAACTATACGCCAAGATATACAAAATACACATGATCTAGTAATCACGTTAGATAATCTTTCCCACTAAATTTTACCACATTATCAAATCTCTCTCATACAGTCTTAATGCATGAATATATTCGTATATTTCATGTGCCACGTATATCTCATACGCATATACTGGATATACATTGTATAGTCTGCTCTCTACATCAAATATTTATGATTGGCTTCCATGAAACAAAACTCTCACACGCGTTTTCTTATCTTATCATTGAGCAATAATGAATACCATTTACGCAAATCCATCTCCCTATCAGACACTAAGGAGGTGCGTGTGAAGTGATCTCCTCATTAGTAAGTGTGCAGGATCCAGCAGTCAGGGCGAGGGCCTCTCCTTCCCCGCCCGGGCAGCTCCAGCAGCAGCAGCAGCAGCGGCAGCGGCGGGAGCAGCAGGAGGCGACCCAAAGATGGATGAGGTGAAGAAGTGCCAGCCGGGGCCGGGGACGGGGCTTGGGACGGGGCAGAGGGGGGGGGGGAGCAGAGGGAGGAGGACGAGATGCGGGGAGGGAGGAGGGGAGTTGAGTAAGGTGGGTAAGGGGAAAGGGAGTGAGGACGGATGGGTAAGAATGTGGGTAAGGCAGTAGGGCAAGGAGTGGGTCCTTCTGATAGGTGAAAGGGGAGGAGGGGAGCTCGCCCCACGACCCCGCCTACAATGTAACTCACACCCCGGGAAGATGATCTCCTCCTCTAGTTGAGGTGGAGGCGGTGGGGGGGAGGGGGGGCGTGTCCCCACGACCTCCGTCAACTTGACAACTACGGCTCCTCCCCTGGCGGCAATCAACCAAGCTCATCCACAGCTCGAGACCCAGAACGGTTGTCTGTGCAACGCTAAGGCATAGCTGAGGCCAAAGGGCTGCGAGGGAGTGTGGATAACTGGGAATGGCTCCGGCAACCACAGCCTGGGTTATCACCATTAGAGCACCATCTACCATCATCACTTCCGCCTCGCATCCAATTTTGGGTTCTCACACCAAGAGGACAAAATCGTCGATCCACAACTGGTTTCAGACGAACGAATTTACCACAAAAACTGAATCAAAGCGTAGAGAAGGATTACTATCATAAGAAACAGTTTGAAGTAAGACGATGACACCAACACTGGTGACCGGCCGGTCCAGATTGGTCAAACTTGGAGCTGGTCAGAAATACGCAAAAAAAAAAAAAAAAGGAAATAAAAAAGTCTCGATTCTTAGCAGGAAGTTTATGTGGGAAGTTTGTCGGGCAGTATTGATCTTGTGGCAGCTGTCACAACCTCATGACAACCATGCCACACAGACACCACCAGCTGCCACCTCTCACGGCTTCCACCAATCCCCACACTCCCCCCGGTCACTGTCCAGACTTCCGACGGTCTCCAGATCGTCCCCATCACTCGTGTTACCCCCTTACCACAGCACCCTAATCCCAATGATCTAGGGAATCCTGTAGCTCCAAGGCTGCGTTACACTCAGTAGCAGGGACAGGTTGGACTCCTTTCAAGCGAAAAGCTCTTTGAGACTGTCCTCTTCTTCGTCAACCACAGCCTCGCCTGACGTGAACTTACATTTGCAGTGAAACTGCAGCGGGCAACGTCACTCACACCGACTGACGTAGCGTCACTCATCAGCTACGTCACTCAACATCTGACGCAGCGCCAGTCGTCACCTGACAGCGTCACTCATCATCCAACAACGTCAACTCATGACCTGACGTAGCGTCACTCATCACCTGACAGCGTCACTGCCCATTAGTTATTCAGCCTTTAATCAACCTTCAGTAACAGTGATCCTCATAAACACGAAGCCCTCTGAAGCCTGCCCCAATCTGAATATCTTTTCACTGCTAGTCGAAGTCAGGGTTTCGAACCCCAGCAGACTACTGGGGAGTCAAGTCCTCTTCACTGCTGTCAGAGGTCAGGTCAGGTCAGGTCAGGGGGACCCCAGGAGAATGCCCGTGGCGGTAGTCTCCTTTAGAACTGATATAAAAAAAATATAAATCTAATTCCATGGTCCTCAGAGTGGCACAGTAGACAGCGCTTGAGTCTGATTACCTCAAGGACTCTCCAGCTGTTGAGAACTTGTGGGGACGACCCTTGGCCACGATGGTCTAGCCTTTGACCTAACCCCTCAAGGGTCGTACCGCCGCGCTCATGGACCGTATCCTGGTGCTCAAGGGCTCGCATCGCCGTCGTGCTCATGGGTCGTATCGCGGTGCTCAAGGGGTCACACCGCCGTGCTCAGGGGTCGTACCGTCGTGCTCATGAGCCGTACTGAGGTGCTCAAGGGGTCGCACGTCCGTGCTCAGGGGTCGTACCGTCGTGCTGCACAGCGGTGCTCATGGGGTCCTATCCCCATGGGGGGTTTCCGGTCATGACGGACAAAGCGTATCAATAGGAGTCACAGCTCTCGGGACGGGCGTACTACCACGTACCGCCAGCCCATACCACCACCACCACCACCACCACAACCGCGTTAACATTCCCCCGTGGCTCACAAACATGGCTCCATCGCACACTGAACACCACCACGCAATGTTCCAGAGATAATACCTGCCCAAAAACAGACTCACCTCAGGCAACATAATATATATATATATATATATATATATATATATATATATTCTTTTTCCTGTGTGGTGAATGTGGATTTCTTCTTCACGGTGAAGGTTCTGCATATATATATATATATATATTGTTTTTCCTGTGTGGTGAGTGTGGATCTCTTCTTCACGGAGAAGGTTCTGTATATATATATATATATATATATATATATATATATATATATATATACAAAAGCCTGGAACCACGTTCATGGGGCTCCTACAGCCCCAAGGCTGCATTGCAATCATTAACGAAAGAATGGACTCCTTTGTAGCAAAGAGATCCCCGACGAGGCTGTACTCTCTCTCTCTCGTCTGCTGAAGATGATACAACCTGGCCCAAGTGACCAGCGACATGTAACAACAGAAAGGAAAAACCAGTGTGCCGTGCAGCGCTAAACTTCACACAAGGCCAAGCGTTAACAAACAGGCCATAAAGCAATGTGTATATACGTCATAAACCATTGTTGCAGCAGTTAACTTTGGAAAGATTCCTGCAAGGCTTTGAAGACAATGTTTATAGTCACGAAAAACGAGCAGTCTAATTAGTCAATACAAAACAATTATTTTTGAACAAAGTGAAAGTATAAACATGCCACCGTTTACACTGTAAATATGAATTTCTTTACAATATATAAATAAAAATTGTAAAAGTTTATGAATACGCATTTCTAACACAAGTCTCGGAATTAGCATACCAAAAAGAAAAAAATCTTATGTTGTAAAGTCGTCGACAGAGCCTAAGATGTATGTATTTACACACCCAATCTGCCAAAAGGACCAGTCACTACCCAAGTGTCAGACAAACTAACCTTGGACTGCCGCGGGAGGGAGTGGAGCGAGAACTGAGAGATAGAGAGCGAGTGTGTATGTGAGAGAGAGCCGCCGACGCCGCGCGCGCGTCCACACCCACCGTTGGTTCAAGGCAGACTGACTGACTGACTGACACGCCACTGGATTCCAGCCTCTCGCAGTTGCCTAGTGTGAGGTTTCCTCGTAAATTTCGGCACGCGGGAGTAATTAACCTTGACATGACGGTACTGGGTTACGGTGGTGGTCTATTCCTCGCCCTTAGCCTTCAGGGTCAAGTTAAAAGGCTGCGTCATAGGGAAGACCCCCCCAAAAAAAGCCGTCCGTCGTGCTCAATGGTCGTACCGTCGTGCCGGTACGACTATGGCTGTGTATTTAAACAGTTGATACACAGACAAACTGACAGTAGAAGACAACAGTCTATATAGGTGACGAATAAACACTGGGTTGAGACGAATCATGTTTCCAGGTGTGGTACTCGTTCCCGTGTCAGGGAAGGACAAGCATATGGAGTGTGTTGCCATAGTTAAGATGATCTAACCTACACACGAGTTACTGGTGAGTTGGTACTTACAACCAACAGTCTCGGCACACGTTATACATCCCGTACCTCCACACAGACACACAGACACATACATACACACACACACACCCACAATCCTTTCCACCTGTCACACAGCCATTAAGCTTCTTCAACCAGTCAAACGCTCCGTCGCTATAAAAGTATTTTTTTCTCTCTCTCACCTTCCTCCAAGTACTGCGTAATTCTTTCATCGTGTCCTTTAGTCAAACTCTCCCTACCAGTTTCGTGGAAATGCTCAATGGAAACCTCACCGAGTCCAGGGAAGTTAGAAGTTATAATCAGGTCTCCCCCTGACCCTTGTGTCTTCGTAAGCGGGAGAGCCATCAGCTACTTTTCTCTCTCTCCCTCTCTCTGTTGCTCATATCCTTCAGATCAGATACAATTCAGCTGTCCGCCTTAAGAAACTTTTTCTACTAACTCTTCCTCCGCCATCTACTACGTCTCCAGGCACTTGAAAGTAATACTAGTCAAGATATGTAGGGTTCGTTTTCGTCATAGCTCCATCTAAGACGCCCGTTTGTCTGACAAGTCTAGGTATTGCGTTTACCCCTTAGGCTTTCAAAGAGGTTCGTAGGTTCCTCTGGACTTTGTCTCTCACGAGGTGGCTGTCATGGCCTGGTGTTGTCCTAACATCACCCGATACTCATCACTTTCCATCACCTGAAATCCATTTACCATGAATCTAGTCAGTGCTGAGACCTGGCGAGGTCTCCTTGTCTAACGTCACAAACGCGAATACACTTTACTTGTCTCAAAAGCTTGGCACCATCGAGTAGGAAATTACCTACAATCTTAACTCATTTACGAACATCAGGAATAACCGTGGCCCCAGGTACAAGCCCTGTGGGAAGTCATAAGTTGATTCTACCTGGAAGAACCTTTAAAAGATGTCATGTACTCCATCCTAGACAATCTTCGACCAAGTAAAAGAGCCGTGCTTTTAAATACTACCTAATAATCTGATTTTCATATCAGTCTCCTATCAAGGCTAATGTCAAATGCATTCCACTATCGTAATACTTCACTCACCCATCTCTACTTTCAACACAATACCTCACTCCGTCACTAACGTCCAACAGAACAGTAATGTTTGACCTTTCGCCTTTGTACCCCCGTTGCCTTACACTGAGAGTAATTACTTGCTACAGAGTCATCAATGTGTTTTACTGATATTCTCAACTTGCAGACTTGAATTATGAGTGATAATCGCCAACAGCTTGAGGCAGATTTCAGTGTCAGCTTTCTTAAAGATTGGCACAAGGTTTGCGTCCGCCCGGGACCGATCCCACGTCTTGTGTGATCTTCCTCGATGCCAGCGTTTCTGTTTAGCTCACCAAGGGCTCTTCAGCACGCCCCGCGCACACGTATAGCCCAGATACCGTCGGCATCATGTCTTATCTTGGTCGGGTTCTTCCATGAGCCTGCCTAATCCTATCTCGTCTAATGGTACAGGTGCCCCCTTCTCTCTCTCTCTCTCTGGGAAGATCGATTTGAATACTATTTCCAGGGAAAGCAATGAAGGGAAAAGGGATGAGGAGGGGAAGGATCTGAAATTCCAGAAAAGCAAAACAAAGAGTTGGTTTGCCGTAACGTCGGGTCATATGTAATTTCAGCTCGGTAACTTTGCTGAGAAGAAATAATAATAAAAAAAAATCCTTCCAGTCCCACCATCAAAGATTTACGAAACCAATGGCTGAAACTCGGCAAAACACGTAATTTAATGGCACAAGTTTGGCTCATTAACCTTAACGTTCATAGTAATAAGAGCCAGGCGGCAGGTGGGTCCAGGGGAAGGAAGCCCTTGGACTAAACCTTCCTAGTGACACTAGCAAGTAGGGGGCAGGGGTGTGTCATGAGGGGAGGGAAGCCTTAGACTAAATCTTCATAATAATAATAATAATAGCACAGACGGGGATGGATGTGCCTGGGGAGAGGACCCTACACAAAAGAGGAGCTGGGGTGAGCCATACGAGAGAGTGGGAAGGGACGGGGCCGCCTGACAGACTGGTTGGCTGGCTGGTCCGTTGCTATGGCGGTCGTCGTTGTACACCTCACAGTACACACACACACACACAAGACAGCGTGAGGCGGCCCTACCACGAGAGAGGGGCTTGCTCAACTCCACAAGGGCGTTGCGTGGAGGGCGTCCCAGCAGGTTTAGTAGCTGATAATGTTGCTGTTATGACTTATCACTGCGATAGCTACTGCTGCTGTTCCCGCTGCTGGTGCTACGTACTTACCACCCACGCGTTCCCTCTCCTCTCCCTTACCCTGGTAGGGTGGGGTGGGAGACAAAGGCTGCAGCGACTGTGAACTCTCCAGAAAAGCTGTTCTTCAAGTCTGGCATCGCGTCATCCCAGACACTGCTTCCCAACATGGGGGTTACGGCACGAGTACCACTAACGGTACGCTGGGGCGTAACCTGCAGCGGTACACTCACGAGAGGAAACTCAAATATGATACGAAAAGAAGAAAACCTGAATATCATACAAATCAAAAGTAGAAATGTGTTTTTCCATCTTGGACGATCTCTCATCCACTGGCAACCGACGTCATGAAAATGTCTGTCTCACTTTGACTTCAGAGGCGATGATAATCTTGGCCTTCACATCAGGCGACGATGGAGGATTCCCATTTTCTACAACTGTGAAGACGAAGACACACTGTCCCACGATAACATTACATCCCTTTCCCTTCAATTTCATTCGGTTATTTTTAGTTGAAATCTCTTAATAATGTGGCAGCTGTTTATGTTGCTGGAATCCTTCGTTATTCTGAAAACTTCTGCTATTCAAACCTCCTCGGGGAGTCTGAGGGGTTCATGAAGAGAATAATTTTAGACTCAACTCTTCATAAGCGTATGTTTATATTTCTGAGTAACGCAATTACCTTGACTGCTCTTCTTTGTACTGGTTCTGGCTAGCGAATAGGCAGGCAGTCTAAAGTGGGGCTGACCCAAAGCGTTGACGGGAGGGAGTAAGAATTATGTCTCTTTTCTATATATATATATATATATATATATATATATATATATATATATATATATTTCTGGCTATGAAACCCAGAGATGTGTGTATTATGGGCTGCTAGATACAGCTCTGTGTATCTGAGGTCATAGATGATCATCACTAAAAGGTCTTTAGCGTCATTAGGCTTCTGTTAATGGCTTACGTGGGGGGTGGGGAGGGGAGGGGAGAGGGGGAGGGGAGGCAGACAACAAACAGAGAAGGTGCGCAGGCGCGACCCTCCTGGCCTGCCCCCGGCCACAGCTACTGGTGAGGCGAGGCTGTTGTCAGCTGTCACACCCCACTACCTGCTTGGCCGTTGTCAGCTGCGACCCCTCTACCACCTGCTTAGCTGCTGTCAGCCGTGACCCCCCGGCAGCGCGACACACAGGCAGCCAGCACGCCTGGTCAGCCGCCCCTCACCCGAGGCGGGACCCGCCAACAACAAACTTACGTTGCAACTCGAGAGTCCGGCTACAAGCCATTAGTCAGCACCGGGTCCTGGGGCCCTGGTGGGCAGGCTAGGGAGGAGGAATGGAAGGGAGGGCCAAGGGAGGGTCAGGGTGGATCAGGGAGGGTCAAGGAGGGTCAGGGAGGGTCAGAGTGGGCCAAGGGAGGAAGACTTTGCCGTACATGACAACGTTCAGGAGGGAAAAAAAAGTTTGTTAGTGTGGGACCTCCGGATGGCGTCCCTCCACAGACCAGGCTTATCCACCTTCTCCCTCACCATGTCTCCCTGCCTCCCTGGTGATGGTGATGATGGGCATACCTGGCCCTCATCACATATGTACCTGGCCCTCCACTACACACCTGGCCATGCAACCCACCACCACATATCTGGCCCTCTACTACACACATGGCCATGCAACCCACCACATACCTGGTCCTTCTTCCTACCTACACTTGGCCCTACACCACACACCTGGATCCCGCCCAGGACACCCTAGGCTTATCACAACCACTTCATTATATCCGCAGGACACGGCCAACATCTCACCACTAATTGGAGAGACGAAAAATCCTTCACCAACCCGTAATATTAAGTATGCTGAAGTGACTTTGCCCTCTCTCTAACCATACCAAGTGTGGCGCTTCCCATTCCTTTATTTCCCATCTAAAACAAACACCAAAGTCGATGGTTCACCGTCCGTACACTTGACAAATGATAAATGTACATATGTGAGTTTGCATATATATATATATATATATATATATATATATATATATATATATATATATATATATATAATATGTTTGTGTAGTAAAGATGACGAGTTAGGGTTGCCCCGCTAACAAGGTGAGTTGCCAGTGATGGCATTAATCACAGACGACCAGGCAGTGACGATGGCGTGACTCCGATGTAAATAAACATCCACGCTCAGGCGCCATACTCCTCCAGCCCCTTTCGCTTTTAGTAGTTATATTTTTCTTCTTCCCAAATGGCAGGAGGGATAATTGTGACCCTGACACAGGAACGACATAGTTACGACGATAAATGTAATTCGATCATTATCAGTCTGGTCAATAACTAGGCCGTTACTACCGCTATCACCAAATCAGTAATATCTGTACGCAAGTCCTTGTGGCCCAGTTGAAGGCTGGGTAGTGTTATCCCCTTGCGAACCATGGCAAGACCCTCGGGTATGATGACCTGCCCCTTTGACCAGGGTCAGGTCAAGGTCCAGGCCAGCATACCTCTCAGTCGTGCCGTCGTGCCTAAGGACAAAGAGACGGCTTCGTCGGCCCGAGACAGCAATACCTCACTTGTTATGGGTTTCCAGGAAGGACGTGTAAGGGGATATAGTATAACAAGAAGACTCCAGATCTCTCTCATTATCTCTCTTTCTCTCTTTCTTTTTCTCTCTTTCCAAAAACGATCACAACCCCCTCCACCTGCCTGCCTCTCCTCCAACCCCACCAGGGTGTTAACACTCTGCGTGCACACACACACACAAACACCCATACACTCAAGCCCCTTACGTACACCTCCTCCACAAGGTCCTCATCCTTGGATGCATCTATTCATTCCAGGCAATATGCCTCCTCCGTGGATATATTGCCCAACTTAACAACTCCCTCCTTTCTGGAAATACTCCCCGTCTCCATCGGGCTCTTGAGCACGAGCGGGTGTGGTAGCCAGGAGCTTGGGGGGCTGCAGAGAACCAAGAGGTGTGGTAGCCAGGAGCTAGGGGGTGCTACTGAGCACCATAACACAGGGTCTCCCCAGCAACACAAGACGAACAAAAGAGTACCGTCCTCACAATTGAATGGCTACACACACACACACACACACACACCAATATCGCTTCACTGACGCTAAGGGTAAATGCGTATGTTTATTGACCTATTCCGATCCGGTGTTGCAATACCCGACAAATATATACTGCCGAGAGGCACTTCTAAACGAGTCTCAAGAACCCGGATGCTAACGATCTCGTCTACCTGAAATTGCGGAGGAGGAAGTGAATTATTTAAGGAGTAAAACCTACATATCAGCATCTATGGAGTTAGCGGATGCGTATGGAGTGAAATCGGATAATGCTATGTTGTCCCTTTTCTAGTTTCCTTATTCTGTTAGTGAATCGAAGGTGGTTAAGACCCTAGGCTTCGCGCTGTGCTGGTGAACAGGGAGAGCTTTCGTTCGAGGTCTTGTGTTTGTGAAAAGCGGGTTGGAAAATCCGTAGACCCTTCCGTTGTGTAAGTGAAACGTAGGTGGTCATGTCCATAGACTTCACAGACGTAAATGCGGGTTGGTCAAGTGCTCAGCCTTTGTGCAGTGGTTGTGAAAAGTAAGTTGGTGAATCCGTCGACATTTTGGTGCGTTGGTGACTCGTTATGTGTTAAGGAGATGTGGCACGGAAAGTCCGTAGACATTCCGTCTGTATGAAGAGGGACTCGACGCTGCCTAAGGTTCACCGCCACAAAAGATCGCTGCATTATAAGTGGAACTGCACAGCCAAGCGGCAAACGGGCGACCTTCACACACACACACACACAAATTCACAACATAGATCTCACAACTCTGGCCATTAGCCCCACTTTGGTAGCGCATTAATCCAACAGGAACTGACGCTGTGGCAATTACAAGGATAAAAAAACAAACACACACACACACACACACACACACACACACACACACACAACGCCCTCGGGAAACCCACCATATGGTGCACAATGTTGACTGACTGACTGGCAAGAACGAACTTAAAAGGCCCCTGCGTGTTACATCAGGAGGCTGAAAGTGCTAGCCAACAATGTGAAAGAGAGAGAGAGAGAGAGAGAGAGAGAGAGAGAGAGAGAGAGAGAGAGAGAGAGAGAGAGGGAGAGAGGTACAGATTGGTGATAACTGAGCCTGCACAAGAGGGCCATGTTCTGTCAAGGGACACAAGAGTACGAAGAGCAAACGGCTCATGTAACGATAAAGGCAAGAAGCAAGGCTAAGGAGACCACGAGTGGCAAGATCTGGTAGGGATAGGAGTGGTAGAGCCATCCCAAACACTACTGTGGGTGAAACCACAGACAGCCATGTGATGGTCAGACCAGACGAATGTATTACATTCTGAAACAAGATCAACAGTAAGGTAATTGTTATTCTTATGTAGCCATATGGACTGAGTTACATGTATTTAAATTATATATAATAAGTTACAATATATATATATATATATATATATATATATATATATATATATATATATATATATATATATATATAA
>JAYMFT010166820.1:0-12313 GCA_038088735.1 Panulirus argus | reverse complement strand
CTGGCTCAGGCTAGGGTATATATATATATAGCGTTAATGGGATGGCCTTGATTTGGGCCGTAGCTGCCCGTGCCGTCACCTCGCTAATACGGCTAACATTCTTAAATCTTTTTAGAAGCAGCGGCTACAGACACGACCAGTAAACTGGATCCATCCAGTCTCCAGCAAACTGGTTAGCGATGCACTAAAGATCAAGGTGACTCGACGTCTTTCGGCGATGCACAGTGGAATAAATCGCTCAGCAAGTGGAAAAGGTGTCCTACACAAAACACTGCCAAAGCGTAACCATAAGCTTTTCTTTTTTCTCTCTCTCTCTCTCTCTCTCTCTCCAGCGGCTCCCTGCCCGTCGCCGGCCTATGGTTTACAAGAACCTCACGTTATGCCAGATATGAAGAAGAGCCGATCGAGGCAAGAATGCGCGCGCAAGGGGGAATATGATCGGCGGCAATAGTGTAAAAAGCAACGCTTCGTTCACTCTGTTAGAGTACCACATCTTTTTTTACCACAGCCAGCTGGGGGTTCATTCCCAAGAGGGGTGTGCATCTTGCCGTACCTACAGAGAAAGCAAAGAAGGATTCTTTGGTGCAGTAGGAATATCCCGAGGGTTCTGAAACAGATTTTCGGCAACAAGGATTTGGATTCAGCGAGGAAGAGTCTTCGGGCAGCCTTTTATCAATGCTTAATACATCCAGTACACAAGACTGTCAATGGCAAGCGGATATATATATATATCTCTGGTTTCCCCCTACAGAATAGGGAAATGAAAATTATTTTCAAAAAAGAGGAAATTGTCTTGAAATGAAGAGTCGAAAAGATGGCTCTACCATCAGGTGCGCCAAAGAAATGGAACGCTGGAGAGAGAAACACAAGCAATACACATCCGAGTACCTACGAAAAATGGTGGTCCAATTTCAGACATTGTACCCTTCTTGAGATAAAAAGAAATAAGTTGAGGATATAATGAAGACGTAATACTACCATCCACTCTCGCTGAGTTCTTCCCAAGTCTCTGGAAAGGACTCGGGAACGTAATAAGTGAAAGTTTACTGTATGGCAGAAGATATCTATCTGTTGTGACAACCAAAAAAACAACCTTCTGATGAACTCAACCGAGTCTCAGGTCCGTGAGAGAAAGGAGAGAGGCTGCAATTCTCCTGAAAAGGTTCGGACCCTGTCTGTCCTATGAGAGGGGGGATGACTTGTCCACTTGGATTAATTCATCAATCACTTTTACCCTCAGGATTTACCACTGGTAATTATGATGAGAGAACAGAAACACTAGGATGGATGTGTTACTCTCTGGCATGAGAATGCAGCTACGGCGTACCAAAAACATACGAGCCATTTCGAAGGAGAAAGAGAGAGAGAGACGTCTTGGGACAAAGTCAAAATCGCACTGGTAGGAGAAGACAGCAGTAGCATGACGGTTGTGCTAACAGATGCAAGCGATCGTTCATCAGCAGAGACACAAGCAGGTGTTCCCAGTAGACTCGCAGAATTCATGACCTCAGATAATCATATGTATGTTCCTCTGGACAGAGAAGTACACACGTCAAGCGTCCAACAATGAAAACAATGGAGACATACAGCTACTAAACACATTGTTTGGAAGACAACAGACTAAAAGCTTTTCAAGGTGGACCTGAACACCTGAAGAAGTGGGATGTTAATACGAAGAGATCCAATGACTTGGATGGGATTCACGACCTCTCTTAGGGCGTCTTCCGTGCCTTGCAGTAACCCGGAATGTGAAGCTGGCGACAAATTTTTGCCTATCTCCTCACATCAAAGATACGTTAGTGGATCTACGAACAAAACCACACGGTCCACAATTTTAGAGAAACCTGAGACCCGAAGACCGATCATGGCTCCGAGTCACGTGAATGTAATTATTCTCTGCAATCCTTCAAGGCGCGGCAGTCCAACCGAATGGCCAGTGACGTTAAGTTGCATGGCAAGAGGCTGTAATCACCTGCACAGAATAGCTTCAGCGTAACAAATCGTTGCAACGAACCTTCAATGAAAAGAAAAAAAAAAAAGCCTCCAGGAAGAGAGGGTTGGGGAAAAGAATTGCGACATGCAACACATCATCAATTTTGTAAACCGCAAAACGTGGTAACCAAAGTAGGTCTTGTGCCGGATCACTGGAATCCTCGTCATCCAGAACAACATTATTCCGGATTCTCCTTCGCGGGGAATGGCACTCGGCCGAGATTGCTCCTCCATCATCGAGGGAGAATTGCTCTTTTATTCAGGGGAAACTCGCTTTGTACGCTGGGTACAAGAGGAGTTTAGGACCCTACAGAGTGGACACCCAATGCAAGCAGACACAAGCTTGGTCCAGTACACAAAGTATGTATACAACGGTAGAGCTAGTGTGCAGCAACGAAGGGCAGATGACAATAACATCCTCATTATCCTACTCAATCATGCAATTCAACAATGCACTCCATCTCCACATGGATGTAAGGTAATCCACAGGTATTCCCCATCTTTGGCTAAGCCTTCGTGTCCAGCACTGGCTGTTTTTCAAGCAATGGCCAGGTTGTCGTTACTTCCTCCCTTGTAAAAGGCAAAGGACAGGCGAGACCTGCCAGCAGCACACAGGAAGGAAAAAATGAACAAATCACAGCAACATTAGATAGGCTGGGGTTTCCAACTATGCTTCAGGGCAAACACGACGCCATTAAGAGCTTTGTGACTATCTACACTCATAACAATGCTAACGCAGCTCCGTACATCATCTTCATAGATTAGAATAAAACCTTACGAAAACTACAAGCCCTTCAGAAACTCAAACAGATACGGAGCTCTGTACTTTACACCCACCGCATTGACCATCTCTTCTGCAGTAGCACAGTGAGAGAAAAGTACATTTCACCGATTTAGAAATAAATGCTGTCACGAGATGGGTAATAAGTCTTCAACACTTTGAGATGATAATGTCTGGTCCCCAGTCATTGTCATGGAAATGACAAACGCCTATAAAACGTATGAACTGTAAATATAGTCTTTCGAAGCAAATGCAAAATTCTCAAGTTTTACACCAAACTAAATCTAAGATCAAAGTCCTCGCATAAACAAGGCAAGACCGAGTGAACAGGTCTGAACCCCTGGCATTCCTCGTGTTAGTGACGTGTGTTATGTTATGATCTACGTATATAATGGAAGACGAAGAATCAACTGTGAGAAATTCATTTCCTGACAAATATCTCCAACCTTACAGAGTGTCTCAAAACACTGCATTTCAGTCTTTCAAAAAAGTGAATGCTTGATTAAGATTTACTGTATATCATCAACAAACTTGGGCATTATTGTATAAAAGATAATTCACAAGCTCACACGTATGAAAAGGGCTGGTACTGATTGGAGTATAGTTGAAAAAAGTTAACATTACAACATGCAGTAATCGACTTTGGCAAAGATTTGGTGTATGATATGATAGTCATAATCATGAAATGTGCAAAGGTAATGTACAGGTGTCGGTGTATAAGTGTGGAGGATTGAATTTTACACATTTTTCACTCACAAATCAATGGTTTTCTTCGATACTCCATGAGACATATAACTTGACTGGTTCTGTACTGTGTGGTTATGAATTGGCTTGGGTGGAAGGGTTGGGGTAGTCAGAATTGTTGAATAAGGTTGCAGAGCATGTCAAGCTGAAATAGTAATTGACGCATTTTTGTTTCGTTGTGCAACTGATGAGTGTTTAGTGGTAGCTAAGCAAACCGGCGATTGTTGCAAGTTGCCTGTGGTTATTAAGGTGGGACACTTCATTCGTGAGCGCCATGAAAACCCCGGTATCCCACTGTTACACAGTATGACCAAATCAAGTGTCACAACAAGGAAGAGGCTGTCGCATTTAGTGTGTGTGGAACAAGTTACTCGTCCCTAATGGTGAGGCTGTATGTTCCGTTGATCATCGATGTTGTCGGTTCTATCGACTCCAGATTGTTGGATGATCAAGGCCGCGTTCCCGACAAACTAGTAAAGGTACTACGAGACGCCGGTGTAATGGCGTTGGTGGTGAAGGCAAACAACACTTGCCATTGCAGCTGATGGGCGGTAACATGAAGAAGTGCATATTTATTGACAGAACCTCGCCCAGTCACCTGAATCGATGTCTCATCTCCTTGTTAGACAAGTGAAGTTGACGCCACCTGCATTTACGACGCTATCTGAGACTTGATCATCGGAAGCAACAGCACTCCTGCCTAGATGGCTGTGTAGGCGAAGTCGGCTGGAAGGAAGCCATCGGGAGGAAGTGACTGTTGAGGTCCAAGGGGGCGACCGCAGTGGTGTCTGATTCCACTCCGGTTCCAGCGACTTCCACTTCCAGGTGAGATGACCATCGAGCGTTGGGAGGACATTCCTGCAGCTGTGGAGACCAGAGGACGGAGAAGACGGAGGGACAGACCTTCGAAGCCAGTAAGGGGTGGCCAGGAGCGACAACACGACATATATGGATCTCACAATCACCCCAGAGGACCCCGGAGATGACGAATCACACTCTTTTTTTTTCTTCTTTTCCAAGAGAACCATTAAAGGAAGCTGGAAGTCTTTTGCGAGAAAACGGTTGAAGGAAACTGGAAGTCTGAAGTCATCTAGGCTGAAGATCGTTTATGTTACAGTGTGTGTGCACGAAAGAGAGGCAAGCCTATAAAAGCAAGTCTGGATACCTAAAAGGACGTAGGGAGAACGTTTTAATGTTTGCCCATGAATGCTTGTTGAGAAGCCAGTTGGGTGTGCACAGACAACTACCGGGAGGAAACAGAGGCTTCTGTTGGCTAGGAGTCAGTGGGTACGCAGGAAACGGTGCCATAGTTGTGATACCTGTCGACGTGCAGGAGCAGGTGCGTTTGTGGCTCCAGTAGGTAAAATTCATTTAATGGGGAAATTCCTTCTTTAGAAAGTACCCGTGGATTTGGTAGGACTAATGTATCAAACTTAAATCTTGGGCGAAAATATATTTTGAAGTTGGTTCATTATGGAACTGGATGACCTGAGGTTGTGTACTTCTCTACCAGGAGAAGATACGTATAGCGCTGCAGGAACACTTTTAAGCATCTTCATATAAAGCGACAGTTTCTCATTTCACGTAATAATTAACCCAGAAAAGAATGTACAGCTCTATTATTGCAAAACGGGGTTTCATTACTGCATATCACCTAGTGTCGAAGTGGTCTTAACGAGGGATTCAATGGGATTTCTAAAGGTATGTTAAAGAGGACATAGCAGAAATTATCCTAGGATAGGGGAGAGATATGTTCCTACTATATCATTTGAATATATAAAAGCGCCTCCAAACAGTATGGAGAGTTCTTCTTTTGAGCTGTTGTCTAGAAGTTCTGTGAATCGGTCGGTGAAGTTGTTGAAAGAATTACGGACTGCTGACAGTGGAGGAAGTATGTAAAATCATTGTGTAACTATTGGACGGACTTCAGGAATCTTGCAAAGATGGCAGAGTAAAACCTACAAAAAGGTTCACAGAAGCTCATACATCACTATGATAAAGACGAGGAAAAATGTCACTTGAGATTAGTGATAAAAGATTGTTAACCTCACGCAACCTGAAGGGCAAGGGAAAGCCCGACCCTCGAGCACACTAGCCACAGAATGCACGAAGTCATCCACCCGCACACGACGGGGAAGTTAACATCTCCAGCAGGTACTCTGAACATGAGATAGATTGAAACGATTCACTCAGCTCTGCTCGCTGATTCGAAAAGATGTTTGCCCGACCAGAGAGAACCATGTGAGATCATTCAGAAAGTGTTTACTGGGGGGAACAAAACTTTTAACTTTCTAGGACAACACTACAGATCAAGGGAACGTTTCTCCCCAGGATGACGCATCCGATGGGTTCCTAAAATCTCCCGTACCCAGAAAGACCCTAATTGTTTCTTAGTTACAAAAGAAACAATCGAGGTCTTCCTGGGTTTGATGGGATGGCGGTAGAACTTTATACCACACCATTCACATGTTACACCATCTCTCAGAGCTTTAGTAAAATCGGGTTCCGACAGTAAACTTATATGGAAGTACAAGAACACGGGATTCCTTCGACTTATTGAAAAGATGGTACAACTTTGCATCCTACCCACAGACCACTGGATCTAACCATTTATGGTATAGACGAACACGTCAACATACACCCTCGGAGCTACTCAACTCCAGGGGTTTGAGGACGAGGCGTTTTCCCCGTGCAAGGGCAGAATACCCATTTGGCTGCATTAGGATAGATTAAAGCCTAGGAACAGTGAGGAGGTCTGCACGTGTTTCGTAGGCAAACCTATTACACCTTTAAGTAAAGGTTTATGGCTGAAGGATGTGATCTTTGTTTGTGCGTCTTAGAAACATTAAGCAGAGATTTTACAAATCAAGTTTTTACTTTAAATGTTTATGTATCACAGCCACTGGATATTTATCCCGAGACAACTGAACTGGGCAGTAAGGCGATGCCGCAAATTGTTCATTTTAGTCTCACTGTACATGTGTATCCATTGGGTATATCACCATTTGACTCCATTATACATAGTATAGATGGCCCGAAAATGCTTCAGCGTTAGCACCCATCAGCACCTTGATCCTCCAGTGTCCATATGGGCTACAAAGGGTGTGAAAGACCTATTTCGAACCCTAGGACTTTTCCTAAGACCCTTTACTCTCCCATCCAATTAAGCTTTCTCTCCCCGCTCTTTCATCGCCAGTATTCTCTTCCTTTTAAGACATTCCAGTCAATCGCCCCGGTATTAATGCACTAATTGCCTTCTGAATTTGCCTAATTTCCGCTCAACTACCGAGGCCTGGAGCAACGGTCGATATGTACAGCTGAGCTCAAGACGTCTATTTCCAGGAATCAACGTTGTCACTTCAGGAGATAATAACCATGAATATAAACTGTATCACACTCAAGTCAAACTTTTTCCTCGTGTACCATTTATAGATCAAGAGAACTCAAACTGTAGCTTGTATTCGATATTCACCCACTTTTAAATTAGATATAAGACCTACTCTGCTGTCTATAAAGGAAAAAAAAAGATGGACGCATTAGTATGCAGGCAGCAAGATATGCAAACTACCATGTAAAAGATAAAGAAATTCATGAACGAAGTGGTGCAAAGCCGAGCTGCCTTCACCCGGCGCGAACACTCAGGACCTTGAGCAAGGACTATCGTGCCCGCCGGCGGCAGCTCTAACGGTCCTGCCAATCCGGTTTACAGAGTCAACAAGAGCTGTTGTAAACAATGGAAAAATAGTAGTATCAACTGAAGCTTCTTGGTTATCAGCCGTATTCCACTTTAAATAGAAAACTTCAAAAAATGCTGTTACGCTATTGTTTTTTGAAGTGGGTTTTGAGCTTAAGTTAAAGATGGCAACTGGCTTTTATGTTGCTGGATATGCAGTCGTCAGCGCTAGATTCCTTCAAGAAATTTCCATTTTCAAGGATACAAATTCCTTCATATGACTACGATAGACTTAATAGGTATAGAAATTCGAGGCACGATGAGGCCTAGACTCACCTACTACAGTCCGTGAGTGATGAAAACTTGCACTATTTTAAAAAACTGTTGACGATACAGATCTGATACAGAAAATCACGGATGTGTGTGTAATGACCTATCATACTGTATGGGTAGGGAATTTTAAACTCGTGAGGACCTCATCTCCTGTGTGACTAGTATTTGTGTGTTACGGGGAAAGCTTTACACTCGTATTGCCCTATCGCTTAACCTTGTACTTTGCACAAGGTCACAGTGGTGCACGTTATCTAGTATATGCTGATAACCACCAGGAAAATTAAACACGACAAGTTCTCAACTGCACTTTCATGTAATGATCACATCGTCAGGGGAGATACAAGAATGATATAGAAGACGTGGAGCACTCAGTTGATATGCAAGGAAGAGACGTAGCTAAAACGTCATCAGTAAACATGCTTGTTTACAAATGGTCTCTCTCTCAAAGATGTGTTTACCTAAGTCGGTGGTGGTTTCTGAACGCGGCCATGTTTTCTAGCTCTCAGCGGAATGCGACCTGTGTGTATCCGCTGGGGTACCACATGCCATGACCAATGCCAACAAACGACTGGGTATGGGGGGGAGGTTTTACTAAAGGATATGCCTAATTGAAGCGCTTGAGAGGAGAGGATTCCAAGATCCATAGATCGCCTTTACATAATATACTTCCGAATGTAATTATACAAGCATAACGAAGAGGAGTACATTTGGCTCATCTTACGAAAACACAAAGCTATTTATAGATTTTTTTAAGGACATTATTTCTCTGTATTAAACGATTTTCTGTAGATAACTAACTGTATCTTTTAATGCTCGTCTCTTCGTTCGTTGGGACTTTACGTTGCCTTGATTTTCTGTACATTCAATCGAGGTTTTATTTCCGGCTCTTTATCATAAATTGTTTACTTTCATTAGTATGGCAACGCTATCATAAAAGTTCGCTAGGAGTTAAATGTTTACGTAAAGTTAGGGCCAAATGTGGGACCTAAATTTGATCAGCTTCCCAGCTGACGGTTATTTTGAATGCCAATTCAGCTAGTGACATTTGTACAGTAATAATGACAATGAAATGTAGTCTTATGTCAACACCATTTTCTTTTTTCCTGATCATCCGGTAGCCAGTCACCGGTCCAACAGGTAGATATCGTTCCCTCTACCACTCATTGTACCCTGTAGGGCAATTCAGGTTAAGGTTCCTCGCCATCTGTCTCAACCATTGCTTTTCCTCTTCATTCTAATCTTCTTTCATTTTCTCGTATCGCTGCATCTCAATTCTTCGTCTTCCTAATTCTTTACACTTCGGAATTCCCTCCCGTGTTCTTCCCGTTAGAACAAAAAAATATATATCTTTCTTTATGAAACGGTACACGTGGTTACCAAAGTATCAGACACTAAACGGAAACATTATTGTTACCTTTGACGCGGCTCGGTCTAGTGTTTAGGGAGCGCGCTGATGCGGTGTGTGTGTAAAGCTTGTAACAGCTGCCCGATGAGCGAGGAAAGAGTGACAGATTTTCTTTCTTTCTACTGAGTTTGTTTTCCAGCTGTATCTCTGTTGGTCTCTTCTCAGGTACCTACATCCAGTGTGAGGGAGATTGTTAGTTGGCAAAGACAGGAGGAGGATACGAATGGAAGTTCTTTTGTCTATCAGTTGAACATTCTCCTCTTACTTCAAACGCACTAATTTCGTACATAACCTTTATTTCATACACAAGTACAGCGTCGGTGGTGAATATCAAAAATGTACCTTTAAAATATCGTATCTTTACATGACAATAAAGGCTGAGAACGTCGAGCGTACCAAGTCCATGAGGAAATAATAAAGACATTGAAGGCGTTCTTATCTGTATGAATATTCTGGCTCTTTCCTTACGAGCTGTTGACGAAGTACCTCTGCTACCCCAGGATGAGATGAGAAATAAATCTGGCGCAGTTCTATTGCGTAATTTCCTTCTTCAAATGCGGGGTTTAGTGGCAACAACAACGCCTCCCCCCCATCCCCACCCTCCTACTTCAAAAGACATTTTCTTCTCCCCATTTTTCGATGTTATTCTTCACTTTCCTTCACCCAACGGATACACACCACAAGTGTTCCTCCAACAAAGGCTATCGGACTGTTTACGTATGTTCCGCTGGGTTATCGCATGTAAAAGCGAGACCTTCATTCAGGTCGACGGCCACATATGCTCGTCTATGTAAAGGTCTGGTTACATAGGTAATGATGTTAGACTGTACACTTCCCATCGCGCGTCTTCCTGGTGATGGGAGAGAGATCTATAGGTACACGATAAAGCAGCAGAGTACATTATGCAGACAGTGGGAAATTTAAATCATATGACGATGGAAGCAGTTCCACAAGCATCATCCAATGACTATGGGAGCAGATTAAAGACTTTAATGTCGTTTATCCTGAGGACTAGACCTGTAAGATCTTGCACGTTTAGTATCGTGGACTCCACTGTATATATATATATATATATATATATATATATATATATATATATATATATATATATGGAAGCGCAAATAAAGTTATTTGTGGATCGGAAGGGGAAATATTTAATAATCTTTACCTTCTCTCAAACAGATGTTTACAGGTTATTCATATGACTGAGATATGTGTGTGTGTGAGTTTGGAACATATGGAGGATTGGAAACAAACGGATTAGAGCCGAGGTTTATTTGAACGTCTCAGCTAAGAAAAAATAACTTTCTCCTCCAGAGGAAAACATCGTGAAGTTGAAAAGTTAATGGTAAATTTCGGCTCTTAACCCGTATGTTTTCCACACCGTCCCTGTTATCTACATTCGTCATTGCGGTAAATAGATGGCATGTTTATGTCAAATATGGTGACGGCATAAACTTAGGAAGTCTTAAATCCACTTTCTTTTCAAACAGGAGGGATAAATACAGTTCTATATTTGACGAGAGAGAGAGAGAGAGAGCGGCCAAACAGGACTGTAGTCAAATTCGCCGCTGAAGGCGGAGTTCAGAACACCTAAGCTTTAGCTAATACCCAGCTGCAAAAGCAGAGACACAGAATGGTCACCGACAGAAAACTTTCACCGTTGAGAACAGATCTACGGTCTGATCAGAGTTTCATAACTACAAACTCTAGATGGCTGTTGGTTTTTACCCTCTTTGTTTGGGTTAGAAGCCTATCACCAACTGCCAAGGCTCACGGATACCGTCAGCGTCAAAATACTTCCCCCAAACGAAAAAGAATATTTAGCAGCTTACTCCAGGTGTTAAGTGTAATTCGAAGATCACATAAACTCTCACCTACAAACTAGACAGTTTTCTCCATAAGTTGTGGACAATCGAGAGTAAATTTTTCTTTCTACGGAAGTCGTTTAAAAAAAAAGTGGACGGATACAAAATGATTAGTACCAGCCAACGACATTCAATACTAAACACAAGTGAAGGGAAGCAATGGTTAAATACATTAACGCAAGAATTCAGTTTGTTTACGTCATTTGCATGAATATACAATAAAGCATCGCTACCGTACGTCCCAGTATGTTACCTTACGTCCCAGTATGTTATCTTACATCCCAGTATGTATGTCACCTTACGTCCCAGTACGCCACCTAACATCCTAGCACACACACACACACACACACCTCGAAGGGTAGGACGTGTTGTCATTGGCGCTCTCGGGCCGTCTACAGGTCAACATGTTGACCTGAACTTTCTTCCTCCACTTACCATCTTCACACAAGAGAGTCTGCCTTCAGTGAATTTGACTGTGAAAGATACCTTTAGCAGTGAACAAGTGAAGCAGTAACTCAGCAGAAGTCTCTCGAGAAGCCTATAACGGAGATGCGGTCGCTTTATTGTCAACCACCTGAACTTTGACACATTCGCTGGCCTTCTGGCCTCGAGGGCCAGAGGGGCGATTGCATGGTCTAAAACCAGGACATTGACAGACACCAGCACCATACCGCCAAGATTAGCCTCCACTGACCGACGTCCATCACCACAATCCTCTTGTAACCACCATTTCCACGCATAGATACAAGAAATGTCGCATACCTACCATTGTGAAAGTCATAAACAATCCATTAACAAGTACACAACTAAGCAAGCAAATAACTTAGTTTTCCCAGTTATGTGTAAGTCAACTATTATATTACTGTAAAGCAACGAACGTGTAAATAGTAATCACTTAATGCTCTCCATTAAATATTCAATGTACGTTGGCACAGTACTGCCGCAATTCAGCTAGTCTGTAACTTTCCACCACTTACTGTTCATCATTAAATACTTAATGTATGTCAACACAATAATACTGCGATTCATCCATCACGTAACCTTATATCACCTAATGTCAACTAACCATTTCTAAATGAATATTGTTGTTTGAGATTAAACCTCCCTACAACTCAGGAGGTGTGGGCCCTGTGCTGTATGGCGGCCCGCCAGTGGCAAGGGACGACCTAAGCACTGGGCCTTGAGGGTTGGGCTTGTTACCCCACCAGACTCCCACGAGAGCTAGGCTCCCTCTGACTAAAAGTATGATGTATAAACCGTAAATTTTACGCTGCAAAACTTCTTGTAGTATGTAAACAGCCTTCACCCGTGTGCTTATCCAAAGCGTTGACGTATCCAGCCTTAGCTTGACCTTAAGCTCTTTTGTATATAATCAGCTCGGAATTATTATGACCTAATGATTATGTAATTCCTTAGCTGTATATTTTCAACCAAATGGCTGCCAGAACTCAACGAAAACTCTTCTTTACTATTTACTTCACACACACACACACACACACACACATTATATATATATA
>JAYMFT010166809.1:0-12313 GCA_038088735.1 Panulirus argus | reverse complement strand
TATATCGCGGAACACTTTCCGGGACATTTGAAACGTCATAGGTTAAATTTACAAGTCTAGACGCTGACGAAAATGAGAGATAATACACTCTTTCTCGAGAAACAATTCCGTATGAAGAACATTGGGCAAAGTTAGTCAAAGGAGGGTTCACAGAGGACACTGCACCCATCCGTGTGGCTAACGTACGACAGAAAAACATGTCAAATAAAATATATATATATGTCTGCATAATCGAGGATGCACTCGTACATGCAAGCAATCACGCACACACCATTACCAAACCGAGACCGCAGCTATGCACATCCGTCACGCATCCAACCCCATCCCATCCTCTTGTCTCATTACCCAGCCTCCTCCAGGCTGTTCAGTCCACCAAGCTTCCAAACCCGTCCCACCTCTACTGTCTCACCTTGACCCACCTTCCTCAAGGTTATTCAATTCACCAAGCTTCCAACCCCGTCTCACACCTCTAATGCCTCACAAAGCTCCAGCCTTCTCCAGGCTATTCAGTCCAACAACCTTCCAATCTCGTCTCACCCTCTATCGTCTCTATAACCCACCCTCTTGCAAACTTTTTAGTCCAACAAGCTTCTCGGCGTTACTCAAAATAATGAAACTACGCTGCGGGGAACAAGTCAGTAATATCATCAAATCCTCCGGCTATCGTCTATACGTTCTGCAATAACTCAAGACTAGGATTCTCCAGCATCTTAAGCAAGAATATATATATAACTCTTAATATTCTCACATACACCTGCGCCCCTTCTAACCTGGCCCCCTTCTGTATCCACTACACAAATGGAGCACATAGAAAATTGCTGAAAAACGCATGCCATATTATTCTCGGTCCTTCTTACACCATCCATCAAAAGGCCAGTCAACACACAGGTACTCCCAACTCTTTTTAACAACCACTTGAACCACATTCGACAGTTCGGGACGAAGTGAATACTAATATACTTTCCCCACCACTGTCACCTGCCACCCAAGGTTACAGTTCAACACCACAACTGTACCAATCCCATCCGAACCTTATCCTAAACATTATCAACCTTAGAAATAACCCACATTGTCCGTCTACAGAAGATTTGATATAGCCCTACTGTTCTGAGGGCGTTATTTTCTGGGAGTATTCAGCCTTTGGTTCCATTTTAGTTAATTTACCATTATGTCTTAGTAGTAAAAGTAGTAGCAGCAGTGGTAGCAGTAAAAGTAGTGGTGGTAGTAGTAAAAGTAAAGTATATATACACGTAATAGTAGTAATACGTATACACCTAGCAGTAGTATAGGTACCGGTGAAGTAAGGATGCAGACACATACAACGCAACCACCAGATCAATCAATAGGCTCCACATAAACCCACCTTCCCCTGCAGGAGCACCGACCCTGATCGGAGCACCAGCAGAACACGGACGGTAGCCCCTCCTTCAATATCATACACCGTCTCATAAAACCTCTCTCCTGTTTCCTTGCCAGTGGCATGCAGGGGGTCCGTGGAGTGAGCCAGATCTTGCCCATATTACCCTTGCTCATCTCACAAGACACATAACCTTGTGTGTGAGTGAGACGGGGGCAAGTGTTACACTACAGTCCCTTCAGTACCTGTTACGTCCATGTGAGCCACCACACCCTTCCCCAGGTACATTACCAGTGTACCTCATCGGTCACAGTTCAACATACTGAGGGCTACAGTCACGGACAACGTCCCAGTCACGGACAAACATCGCAATCGATGCCAAGCCTTAAATAACTGAAAAAAGATTAAAAAAAAAAAATAAATGGAACGAAAAATTCTCCCGAGTTGAATCATTCAATTATCATTTATTATTCATTATTTCACGACACAAAGACGTCTGCCACAACTCTCAGTGATACGGCAGTATGATGACCTACTTCCTACTGACCCAGTATACCGCCTATCTTAACCATGGCCTTCGCAAGACAAAAGTTCTTTAAAAAATTTTCTTAAAATCTTACATTATATATATATATATATATATATATATATATATATATATATATATATATATATATATATACAGATGGAGGTTCAAAAAGGTGTTATCATTTTTATGGAGTATCAATGAACATGGAATTAACGTAACATTATTACGATACAATTACGTTAATTCTTTTGTGTTTTTTATCAACCTCTTTCACTTGAAGGTTTGAAAGGCCAGTGACAGGTTATGCTTGGATGAATCCTTCGACCTTATCGTCAGAAGCCCCACCACACCTTCGTCTGATCGCCACCACCAAGCGACAAATGGGGATCATCATCACCACTTTCTGGACCAAACTTGGCCGCTCCTCACATACCCAGACATTATTAAAAGCCAAGAAGTTACTCTGTCAGCTTTTGGCCTTTAGAAAGACACACAAGCTCGCTAACTTGCGCCCTGATGTCTCCTGCCACGACGATGACTCAACGAACCCTAATTACTTTTTCCAACCGTCTGGAGCAGTCCTTGTGACCCCTGAAGCCGTACATCCCCAACCACAATCCTACGTACACCTTCGGCAGCATTGTGCCCTGGACTCACTCTCCTCCGTACATCACTTAGTACATCACTCTTGTTGTTCGCTTGTGTTTTCGTATCCGTCTCTCAGCTCCATCACCAGACATAATTGAATCACACGATTCCCCAAAGCCCTGTCGTTGAAGGGCGTAAACATCCCCACCAATACGGGTGTAACTGAAGGGCGTCCAGGTAATAAGCGCGTACACACGGAGCCTCAAATCATAAGCTCTGTACAAGCAACATGATTAACAAGACCAACAACAACAACAAACATCTCAAAGAAACAACAACTTTTCCTACCAGTTGACTTTTCCAGATTAAGTTGAAGCGTGCAGCGAGACGCGATGTCTCTTTTCTGGCTCTCTTCTTCTATTTCCACATACAGGATGTGGAGGGTCAGGCTTCGAGAGACCAGGTGGTTCCCACTGACCACACAGAAAGAGATGAATAGCCACCATATTGCAGGTCTGGCCAGCTGGGGCACCATACAGAATATATATATATATATATATATATATATATATATATATATATATATACCACGGAGTTAAAATGGCAGATTTTCGACGGGGCAAATGCCGGAAAAACACACCCGCAGTGTGCTTACTCACTCACTCACTCACACTCTGTCCCAGAGGAGTGCATCGTGGGAATGAGACCGTGAGTAAGTCACAGAGTATGAAGAATGTTAGTAAGTGAATTAAAGTGGGTAAAATGAATACTATCGAGAACGAATCGTCTCTGGGGCCTTCGTTATGAAGTCAAAATTTACAAATGTATTCAATTCGTATGGATACTGCAACCTGCATCCAGTTATTCATGTGGTGGTGCGTAAAACATAAATCATGCACCATTTACAGAGAATAAAAAAGGCTTGCAGATATTAATACCCTAACTTATCTCTCTTCCAATCAAGGATGACGACTCCAAAACCCACAACAGGATCCGCCTTTCAAAAATGGTCAGCCCCAAAGCCATGATGTCATACCCAGGAAATGTACCGTCGGCGTGGTCGAGGATCGAACCGTCGTCGTGGTCAAGGATCGTACCGTCGTCGTGGTTAACGACCGTACCGTCGTCGTGGAAACGGATCGTACCGTCGTCGTGGTTAAGGATCGTACCGTCGTCGTGATCATGGATCGTACCGTCGTCGTGCTCAAGGATCGTACCGTCGTCGTGTTCCACTGAAAACGACGACGGTATCGTTTCGTGTCTGAGGATGGTACCGTCGTGTCCCAGAGGTCAACGAGCTACAGGGCAGCAACCAACGTTTAACAACGCACCGTGGGTAAGGTGCACTGGCGTCCCAGGCCCAACTTCCTTATCTGGCGTGTACCCCTGTACCATCACCACAGTCACCCTCAATCCACCGAGGTAGTCACGCACCTCACTCACCACCACGGTACACTTGCCTGTACCATCATCATAGTATACTTACGTATTTCATCCATCACCAGGGTACACTTCCGTACCTCAGCAACCACCAACGTATATTCACGTACCTCATCCAACACCACGGTACGTATCATCCGTATAGCTCAGTGATCACGTCGTCATTAACCGCATTGCTTAGCGATCATGTAGATCATTAACCGTAAAGTTCAACGATCACGTATCTCATTAACCATATAGTTCAACGAGAACGTAAATAATTAACCATAGAATTCATTGATCAAGTACTTCCTTCCCCACGTTGCGCAACCATCACGTGATCCAGCCACCACGTGTCCAATCTCCAACCACCACGTGGTTCATGAACCGGCAGTTCACCGACCACGTGGCTCATGAACCGCGTCACGTAACCTCCGTCACAAATGATCACATAAATAGCTGTGGCTTCTCTAAAGTTCTTGAACTCGTTGGTCGTCTGGCTGTCCAGCCGGCCATAGCCTCACGTTCAACTCGTTACTCGTTCACAGCCACCAACGTCCTCAATGTTCAACTCGTTACTCGTTTATATTTCTGACATGTTTACATAAGAAGAATTTCCACTTACGACTGGGAAAAATATTACTGTAACTGCAATTTCTCCTCTTAATCTATATATGATCTATAAGATACAGATCTTACAATAATAAACGACACACCAGCACCGGAAATTTCTGCCTCCAATACCTCCAGCACTGAAACTGGAAATTCCTGCCTCCAATACCTCCAACACTGGAGCTAGAAATTCCTGCCTCCAATATCCCCAACACTGGAACTGAAAATCCCTTCCTCCAATATCTCCAACACAGGTACTGGAAATTCCTTCCTCCAATATCCCCAACACTGGAGCTAGAAATTCCTGCCTACAATATCCCCAACACTGAAACTGGAAATTCCTTCCTCCAATATTCCCAACACTGGAACTGGAAATTCCTGCCTCCAATATCCCCAACACTGGAGCTGGAAATTCCTGCTTCCAATATCCCCGACACGGGAACTGGAAATTCCTTCCTCCAATCCCCAACACTAGAACTGGAAATTCCTTCCTCCAATATCCCAAACACTAGAGCTAGAAATTCCTGCCTACAATATCCCCAACACTGAAACTGGAAATTCCTGCCTCCAATATCCCCAACAATGGAACAGAAAATTCCATACTCCAATATCCCCAACACTGGAGATAGAAATTCCTGCCTCCAATATCCCCAATAGTGAAACTGGAAATTCCTGCCTCCAATCCCCAACACTAGAACTGGAAATTCCTTCCTCCAATATCCCCAACACTGGAGCTAGAAATTCCTGCCACCAATCCCCAACACTGAAACTGGAAATTCCTTCCTCCAATATCCCCAACAATGGAGCTGGAAATTCCTGCCTCCAATGGATATCCACAACGCTGGTACTGGAAATTCCTTCCTCCAATATCCCCAACACTGGAGCTGGAAATTCCTGCCTCCAATCCCCAACACTAGAACTGGAAATTCCTTCCTCCAATATCCCCAACATTGGAGCTGGAAATTCCTGTCTCCAATCCACAACACTAGAACTGGAAATTCCTTCTTCTAATATCCCCAACATTGGAGCTGGAAATTCCTGCCTCCAATAGCCCCAACACTGGAACTGGAAACTCCTGCCTCCAATATCTCCAACACTAGAACTGGAAATTCCTCTCTCTAATATCCCCAACACTGGCACTGGAAATTCCTGCCTCCAATATCCACAAGACAAGCTCTCGAAATTCCCGCCTCCAATATTTCCAGCGAGAGCGCCAGGCAAAAGTCTGCCAGCCCAGATGAAGGCAAACAGAACGAGAGAGTTTTGTTACAAAAATAGAACGGCCGTCAACAGACGCCTTTCCTCTCTATATCTCGACGAAGAGAACCAAGGGAAGGGGACGGGAGGGGTTCCTTTACATCTACGCCATCCATCTACCCTGGGAAGGCGACATCATCATCGGACTGGGAAGGTGACATCATCAACCGATTGGGGAAACGACATCATCACAAACCACTCCTTCTCCTCGTCCCCCTGGTACTTCAACATCTACCTGATAACTATCTCTTCCGGTTCCTCAGAACGATGACAGAAGCTACATATGTTGTGGTTCTGAAGACTCGCCGGGCCTCAAGTTGGCCCGGGTCCTTATCTCCCAAAAGGGTCCTCCAACCTAATCCCTCTTTTGAGAGCGGAGGAGCTACGCTGAATAAATCTTAACCTCGACCACCTGCGTCTTCCGGACATTTCTTTCTTCCACTCGCCGTCGGAAACCATCAACAACCCTCCCTGGAAGGACAGAGTCTCTTCCCCAAGGCTTCATAAGCACCCATGGAGGATTCCATGATGACTGAGAACATTCAAGATCATAGGGAATGTAACTTCTGCCCTACACTGTCCATACTATCGATCCAAGCTCGAAGAAAGGCCTCATGTATGGAAGGGCCGACATAAAATTCTTAAAAGACAAAACTCGCAAGAAAGTCTCTCCTTCCAGCAAAAGCTAATCTGTGGAGAGGAACATCGTTTTAAAAATCGTCTTCAGGTCACTAATAAGACCAATATAAAACCGAAACTCACAGGAGCACAAGACCGGAGCAATAAACACTGCACCATGGAAACTATCGCATGGAACAGTGAACACCGGACTACAGGAACATGGGACAAAGTGAACAATACGAGAGGGAACAAAGAGAATGGAAGCACCATCACCAGCACGAACAACGCGGGTGGGAGCACAGAACACGGGATATAGGTTTTTCAGGCAGTGACGTATGAGAGAATATATATTTCACATACGACCCTCATATTGCACTACAGTACCTGGAAAACTCATTTCTATAGGTATGATGCTCCTAAAACTCAAATAAATCAGTCAACACAAACGTAACAGAAATATATACGAAATACGAATTAAAAAACTCCTAAAAGATGTTTCAATATCAATAGTGAACATATGAACTCAAGCGTCACTTTCAGGGGGTCAATACCCTCTGCCTAGCCTAGCCTAACCTTGTAGGGCAAGTATCCTGTGCAGCACCAAATGTTCACACACGCGTCTAACATTTCTGACAAAATTCTAAAAGTGCACTTAATGGCGCTTAGCCCTCTTAAAAACGAAGTTGATTGTATGTTCCCAGAGAGTTCTGAAGTATTTTCCAGACAGCTTATCTCTAAATTTTCCGAGGACTGCAAGAAGTATGATTACGAAAGTTTACCCTCGGCGCTGCAAAAACACTCCAGACATCAGAAGATCCGAGGAAAGACCACATCCCTGTAGATGTCACACCACATATGAGGAACACATCTCTATGGAAGAGTGAACGGTGTTACCCTGGGCCGTCTTGCGGTCTTCGTCGTCATGGTAACGTTCCAGGTATCCTCAGGTCTACCTTCAGCCAGGAGAGTGTATTAACCCAAGATGCTGTAGCCAGAGGGTGAGATATATCAATTTAGGACAGCTGTCCTAAATCTATTGGGAAGGGGGTGAGACATATAGGACACCTGTAGGACAGCTGTCTTAAGTGTGTATATCTCACCCCCTCCCCTTTTTACAGCAGCTAGGGATGATACGATTTTCCTGGCGAGAAGCAGACTCGAGGATTCCTGGAATGTAACCATGACGACAGGGATCACATGTCTACTAACGGTAACCCCGTTCACACACGCTCCTCTTACTGGAACTACTACTTGAAGTTGCCTCCCTGAACACGACGGTACAACCTTTGAACGCGACGGTACGGCCTTTAGTTATGATGGTCTGGCCTTTGACCTGACCCTCAAAGGTTGTAGCATCGAGCTCGACAGATCCATTAAACCATCGTGAAATTAGGCGGACGCGATCGAAGATTGGTGGTATCATGGGAAATAGACTCTCATTAACATGGCATGGAACATTAGCGTGTTATATGTGCTAGGTCTGAAAGGGGCGGTCTTCCATTCCTCTCGTGAATTAGAGCGGGTTGATTTTGTTGCTGCTGTAGCCCCCAGGAGGTCACAATGATCCCGGACGGAAGATGTGCACTGGGTGTAGTGATTGGCAATTGAGGATTCATTGTTTTGTCATCACAATAGATTAGTGAGAGCGGCAGCAGGAAGTATCTGGTGTGGGGTCTATTCTGTGACTGTATGCTTGTGGTGGCGGGCCGGAGGGCCAGACCTGAGGTGTGATAGTGTCAAACGGTTAACTCTGGGATGATGTGCGAGTGGAGAAGGTTTATCTTGGCAGGGGCTGTGTGTGGAGAATGCTGGCAATGGGGCGATTGTCCAGTGTCCAGTGGGTGATGTGCGTATGAATGTGTGTGGTTTTACCCGTGTTGGTCGGTAATGAGAGAGAGAGAGAGAGAGAGAGAGAGAGAGGGGGGGGGGAGATTTGGTCGTGTAATTGGCTGCAGTGTAAGTCTGAGATGAGTTCCTGGCCCAGGATGGGTGGCGTTGTAAGGTGTGGGTGGTCAGGTCGTATACGTCTGCAGCAAAGTGTGTAGTTGTCGCGTCTGTAGTGGTAGGATCTGAGTGTGTGCGTGTGAGTGAATAATGTTAGTGGTTTGAGCGCGTCCTCTTATGGTTATAGATTTTTATTTCGTTGTCTGATGTTTTCTGAGCTGGTTGTGTATATGGTGTGGCACCAGGGTGTGGAGCCACAGTGCAGGTTTATTCGTATGAACTGCTTGTAGAGAATGAAAAGTATTTGTGTATCTTGGCCAAATTTTTTCTCCTGTAAGGGGCCAGAAGCGTTCAGTTTTCTTGCTACCTTTGTGCTGCTGATGCTGACCTGAGGTGAATATGCCATGTATGACGCAATGGCGATCTGCTCAGATGGAAAGGTTGGTTGATCAGGGCAGAGAACGGCGTGTGTGTAAGGGTGGCAGTAATATAGTGTGAAGAGTTCTGAAGGAGGACTGTCATTCAGTTGTGGAGGACGAGCCTTCGTTTGAGAAGTCGGATATTTTTATCATCCACGGCTTGTGGTGTACAGTCAGGCTGTGACGTGATGGGAGGGTCCGTTAAGAACGAGGGGACGATGTTATTGGAGCTGGGGGTAGGCGGCAGACGGGTAGAGGGTCTTGTACGTTCGTCGGTTGGATGGTTGGTTGGTTGAGCTTTAGGCCTCCTATCTACCTGGGTCTTCATGGCCGTCAACGTCAACCGGTCTCCACGAACAGGAAAATCCGTAACACCTTCTTCAGGTGGTGAGGATGATTCTTAAGACCACAAGACACGTTGAAGACAGGGGGGGAACAGGACGGAGCTCTGGAGGCCTGTGTGACAGTTAGGGAGGCTGCAAAAGTTTCCGAGATATAATTATTGCAGGTGACAGACGCCTGATTACTAGAGAGGAAGTTAAAACAGGTCTAATCCTCACACAGGAAACACCTGCTGCCCAGCGGGTGTTGAAAACATGAAGGTGCTCCGAATATTTATATTCTATACAGGATTTAAGAAATTCCTTACGGTACCCCTACTGCAAACATGAAAATGGGATCATACAACTTTAGAGATCAGTATCTATGTGTTCAACTGTCATCATGGTCTTGTATACAGTCCTGGCTATGCATTAGACAAGATTTCTCATTCAAAATACGGGAGGGCAGCTGCAACGCGGAGGTAAAATGCGGGAGACAACCAGTGCACAAAGAGAAATAAGAGTATATCGACATAATATCTGTGGCGACCACAACTTCACGTCAGGCAAGACTTGCGTGTGATGTTTCAATATCCTGGAGTATTGTGTCGTCTGCATGTATGTGTACGTACGTCCACGTCCAACGCACAGGCGCGTTAAAAACCACTTCTCTTACGTATCGAACACGGCACAACAAACACAACGAAACTATTCGCACCGTTGCTCACAAATGTCATAGAAACATCATTTTATTTATAGAGAGTATCATTCATAACGACGGAACACTCGGTGTTATGGTAAATCTACAGCCCCGGTCCAACAGGGGAGTGCCGGAGGAGGTACGGGGGTGGGAGGCGACAAAGGGGAGGTAAAAAATAGCCTATACCAACGTGAGCTACAGCAACTGTGCGACTGACTCCTAAGGCATGTCACAAAGTGATCACCAGGCATTCAGAATACGAGGCCCTACCCACACAAGTACGCACCTTAACGATGAACCACACAGATCGAGTGGACTCACTAGACCAAAACCCAGGGACACCTTAGAGCGACCGGGACGACTGTGAATTCGGCGCCCTCAGTCAAACCCGTCCACCCAACCCTCCCACGAAACGGACCCCATCCCTCACCACACCGAGGACGTCCAAACACGCACAAATAACCTCAGGTTCCGCTCCACGTGGAGTCAACACCAGCCAACCTCAAACCCGCCCGAGCCAGAAGACGAAAACCCTGGTTTCTCCACCTCACGAGACCGTACACAAACACTCGACCCTGCCACAGCCGACCAGGAATACGCTGCCCCTCTTCAGTGGCTCAGCACTAACCCACAAATCGGTGAGAAATCGCAATTAAAACAAAAAGCAAGCAGAAGTAATATTCACCCATTATATCTCAGTAATAATAACATTCAATAGAACGTGAACCGCTGGACCAATTGGCGCTTCGACCTCATAAAAGCATATATGACAGAAAAACCAGACGTTGTTCTGATAAACAGCCATAGTGTCTCAAGCCACACAACAATGAAAATTCCGAGATATTTAACCTACCAACTGAGCCACTACGATCCGTTACCCACGGGTGTGGCCATACCCGTCAGGAAAGCCCTACATAAGGAATGACTTCACTGGGTCCAGTTAATACTGCTACAACCTATATCCCCCTCCCCCCACAGCGGGGATGTCTTATGTTACCAGATTACTACAAGATCCTTAGGCTACCAGAACCAGCCTATATCACTGGCGGTTTTAACGCTAGACATACAGACCTCGGACGCCCGACCACAAACACCACGGACATAAGTACAGTACAATAAACAGAAACATTTTGGCGCTCAACTTTTACAGTCACACTTCTCAACCTTTATAGATCAATCAACCCCGGCCACACCGGGCGCAACACTCAGAAAATGGGAAAACCTGCCTCAACATCCGCATCAGAAAAGGCGACCTCACGAGAAGCGATCATGTTCCCATATGACAGTCACTACATCAACCAATCCGATCCTCATCCACTACACACAATGATTGGCCACCCAGACCCAGAGAGACAACTGGAACCTGTTAAGGTGAACAACATCATATCTCCCCAATACCGACGCTGAGTGGTAGGAAACAGATAGAGGAAACTAGGTTCTAGAACGATGGTACGAAACCTTAGAAAAAGCGTACTAGGCTCTAGAACGATGGTACGAAACCTTAGAAAACGCTACTAGGCTCTAGAGCGATGGTACGAAACCTTAGAAAACGCGCAATCAGTTTCTATCCCCATCAACAGATACAAGACATCATCATACCCTCCTCCCACTCGAGAAATAATGGAAACTAAACGCCATTTCACCAGTATCACAGCCTACGCCAACTCATACGGCTGGACATATGCCATATGCTCTGTACCAAGAATGTACAGACCTCCAGCAAACCTTTATGGAAAAAGCAAAAGGACAACATAGCCTGCGTGGGAAAAATCCGATACACTTCTCAGGGCAGAAATATAGTGACCCGAACGCATTTTGGCAAGGCGTCAGACGCCTACTCACACACACACATGCACACTTGCCGGAGCCAAGTGTGTGTGTGTGTGTGTGTGTGTGTGTGTGTGTGTGAATACACTATAGTTAAAAATCTATTCATTAAAGATTCTCTTGTCAACACATGGCTGTAAAAAATTCTTTGTAAACAATGTGCGAAGCTATATATTAGACACGGGGGCAAAGGACCTTGCGACTTTATCATAAAGAACATAGTGGTCGTACTGGGCAGGAATTTAGTGATGTGTTTGTTCACACGAGGCACAACGACCATCCTTTACACCTTGATAATGCTTCTGAAATATCTCTTTGCGAATCTGTTACTAGTATACCTCTATATCTCCATTTACCCTCGCTAGGATCTTGGAATTCTATTTTCCTTACAATGGCCTGCACACATAGGAGTATAAAACTAAACACACCTACACACGAATGTACAACTACCTCCCTGTACAGTAGAAATAGATAACTACAAACACACACACACACACACACACACACACTACACCGTTTCAACATGTTCGGTGACCCTTGATGCCCACAGTGCAGCTACCACAAAGAACACATTGAGCACTCACTACTTAAATGCCCTGCACTTTCTGCACAGAGACGTATACACACACATCATAACGCTTTTATGACCTGTGGTTCCGACCGGTGGACGAGGCCAGCTTCCTGAGTGCGCCAGCAGCCTTTTAAGGATAAGAGGGACTC
>JAYMFT010166798.1:0-12313 GCA_038088735.1 Panulirus argus | reverse complement strand
TATATATATATATATATATATATATATATATATATATATATATATATTTAAACGCACACACAAAAGAATTTCGTAATGTTTCCAACCACCATAGGGGGTAATATGATAATGGTCAGCAACTCCATCCATTACTTTTCCTCACAGAGACAGACAGACGAACGGACAGACTGGCCCTCGCTGGCCCACACTCAAACGTCCTTCCTGGCACCAGCTGTTTACACTTTACGTTTGTGTTTATGTTGGCAGAGAGAGAGCAGGTGCCGGAATCTGGCTGGCCAGCTGGTCTGTGGCAGTGTCCATGTATTATACCCACTGTTCGCTCTGTTAGTGCCAATACCTACCCCTAGTTATAAACCTTAAACCTATACCCTGACTCAAATATTCTCTCTGTCTATATCTGGACAATTGTAGTTTTCAAAATTAAATCGTCGTCCAGTGAAGGTTCGCGTGAGACTAACATCATTAAGTCTGGTCCGTAATGTGGAGGCTGAGGCCCAGACAACACCTCATTTGAAATTATTCGTAATGAGAACTAGACTTGTCTTTATGAATAAGAAAGCCTTGCGGGAGCCTTGGCAAGTCTAATGTTGTGACGCGGTCAGTAGATAGCAGAATGAGGGACAGTGTTCCACCTCGTCCGTCATCCTGCATGAGAGAAAGAGAGAAAAAAGTAAGTGAAAGATCTGAGAGATATTATGATTACGTTGATATTTTATGTTGATACTTCTTTGACTTATAAACTCAGTGTTGTTATATCTTACATGGAACAAATTACAAAGTAAATCAGACAACAGCAATCACTTGTTGTGTCTCCTCTCGTTATCTTGCTAAATATTCCACCATCAACACTGCGCCTCGCCTCCCAGACGGCGCGCCAGCTGATGTTTCTGATGTTCCTGCCTGACAAGTGGCACACTACACGCACCACCGCACCCACCACACACTACACGCACCCGCCACACGAGTCACAAACTTATCCTGCAGCTCTTACTCTTCAAGCACGACAGTACGACACTTGAGTCCGACAGTAAGACCTTTGAGAAAGGTGTCAGGTAACGAGGGATGTGTATACTCCAGCATCTTTCAGTGTGTCGCTGGTAACATCGTTAGCTTCACCAACTGCTTCAGAATCTAATCTTTTTCCATCACCAACCAACAACAGCAACGACAAGAACAAACGATCTCTGCAACTGATGAAAAGCTGGATGTGCGCGACGCACTCCAGGTCCCTTCCCACGACACTTGCGACACCCGGCCAGTCCCTCAACCTTCAGGGAAAGGACACAGGCAACAATGTCCTCTTAACCTTCAGGAAAAAGAAAATCATTCCTCAACGGCAGGAGGCGTGGCGCCCGGGGCCTGGGGGGACACGGCCCCAGACCAGAGGGGGAAGGGGGTATGCCCCAGAGGAGGGAGGACCATGGGGAGGGGGTCTCTGCTTCCTTTGTTTTTGCCCGCCGAGGATTCCCGGGGGTTCCCCGTCCCGCCTGACTCACCCTGAAGGTTTTGCTGTGATGGTTCCGCGCCTTCCCCACGCCACGCACGCCCGCCCCAGGGACTCTACCTACCTACGCACACGATGACTTTCTCCCACGTCTGCCGCACGCCTTCCGGGGATCTCTGCCCACGCCTGCGCCTGGTCTTTCCCACGCCTGTACCGTCCAGACCCCCCCCCTTCCACCCTACCCCCACTTTACTAACTACAGGTGAACCCATCATCTGTTCTGTACAAATAACATGAATATATCCTGTACATGGCCGGCTCCCCACCCCCCTTCTCAGTGTGGTGTATGTAGTGACTTTACTCATCATACTACACACACACGTACATCATGTACACACATAAAAGTTCTTGCTGATATTGCGTACACGCGAAGGCAACGAAACGCACACACGTAAACATCCCAAACCAACATACGTACTTTGGTTCTGTTTGTAAATGGAAGCCTGACATGTACACAAACTTAGGTAATGTGTGTACACACGTACTTGTGTTTTATCGAAAGACACGCGCACACACTGCAGGCCATGGTGTAAGGCAGGTGATGGTGTGGCATTCACATACAAGACACCATCTTCGTCCATCGTGGTGTTCGGCCACACATTGTGAGATGTGGGGCAGGAGCCGCCGAGCGGTACTGCACCTGTTCATGGTGCGTCGTCGGGTGGGAGGTGAGGTGCTCCCACCTGATAGGAACTAGACGTCCTCAGACGGTGCCGGGACTCTGCCAGTCGGGGACTTGTGTAACATAAAGAAGCACTTCATCTCCAAGTGTTTTGAGTGTCATCTGTAAGAACGATTTACTGTCAGACCGGACCCCCGGCGTTCATGTGATGAGCTCACCTGCAGAACGAGCCTTTGGTCGAATTGTTTGCCGCTGCCAATCGTCGTCGTGGTCGTGGACATGGACGGGTTATACACAAGATGTGTACTAAAGGGTTACTCTAGTACTGCCGTCATCGGACAAATGTCCCAAGATAATCAATCTTCCAGGTAAATATAACAACAAGGCCTTCCAGGAAACTCATTACACCGGTAGTTAGCACATTCCTAGTGCATTCCTTGCCTGCACGCTGACTGGTCAGTCCTCACCACTGCTTCAGGAAGTTTGAAGGTGTTACAGTACATAAGGACATCAAGGTCAGTGAATGATGAGGTGGCTGCACGCACGGAGGCCGAGCTGGGGGTAAAAAAGGAGGAATTAAGAAGGTAACAACCATGACCAGGGCCTCCTGACTGGTCTGACGCATGAACTGCTTCTTTTCCATCATACATTTCCCTTTATCCATTCCTCTTCCACATAATCTCTCTTTTTCATTACTTTCCTACTTGTTTAGTTGGTGCCAGTGTGTGTATCACTGTCTGCTGTACAGATCCTTCCCTATCCCTTCCCCTCCATCTGTTTCCCTCCATTATTTTACTTCATCAATTTCGATGTTTATCTTTATCTTTGCCTCTTTCGAATAATTTTTATCCAATACTTTCCTTTATATGCACTTCTCTCTGTGTTTCTGTGTGTGTGTGTGTGTGTGTGTGTGAGAGAGAGAGAGAGAGAGAGAGAGAGAGAGAGAGAGAGAGAGAGAGAGAGAGAGAGAGAATCAAAGTCATTAAAATGCATAACTGAATTAGTTGCATAATTGATATTTTAGAGAACAAGCAAGATATAGCCAATAATTGGAAAAGAAGTACAGGTCAATAAGTTTATTGTGGTTCCAATACTGTAAACAAGTGATTCAAATCAGAAGTCAAGAAAATAATTATGTAATCATTTTAGCATTCGCTGGTGCAGATGGTACCGTATTTTCACTGGTGCAGACGGTACAGCAAGACTTTTCGATATAACGTCTCTATTTTTCCACCCTGGATGTAATTCATTTTTAGCATCAATCTATTGAAAGCAAGTCATGTCTTATTACAGTGTATAAGCCAAGAGAAAGTTCTCTCCAAAACAATAATAATTTACCAGTAGAAACATATTTCTGACATACATTCTTAACTTTGCATCTTACTCTCACCTCTCTCTTTCTCCACTTCCTTTTTCCGCAAGAAGCCTTTCTACCATCCCTTGCATGTCTATTTTCGAAAAGACTTTACAAATACAGTAGTTTGTCCTACATATTTCTTGGATTTTTGTTTTCAGTGATGTATACTTTTTCTTCCAAGTAATAGAAAACGAAATTATGGCTATCTCAAGAAAATATGAATCTTTTTTTTTTTTAAGTTTTTGAGATCAGAAATAAAACATCTTTAGAATATTTCACATAAGTCTAAGCCCATAAAGTAATTACGTTGCAGATTATTTAATGATGTTTAAAAAGAGTTTTTAAGGAAAGTGTTCACCGGTGCAGAGAACATAAGAGGTTTTTTCAAATGACTTTTGATTTCTGTTTATCATTTGACTCCTGTAGATTTCTCACACCTGTACATCTGCTTATCTGGCAGACGAGGCGAGGTGTTCAACATAAAGTGTTCTGAAAATTTACCCTCGAGATACAGGTCACGAGGTAGGGCAGGCCTCCTGTTGACTTAGTGGCAGGCAAACATGAGAGGACAGATTTGTGTGTTTAGCTTAGATAAACTTTAACTTATCGATGGTTTACTCTAGACTGTGACTCAGATCTCTATAGAAATCAGTCGTTTTTATACTGAGTAATAATATATATACATTAAACAGAAACATGGACTATAGAAAAGTTTAGGAAAAGCACTTCGCTGGATTTATTTTTAACGTCACCCATTGCGCTATGTGAGACTCGACATAGCTGTGAGACACATTATCTAACAGTTCTAAAGCAACATCAATGTTACAGAATTTAGACCTGTATCTGACCTTCTCGAGTATAAGTTATTCACCAGTCAATTATCTACCGTTCTTTCACTCTCCTTAATTATGTAATTAATGAGATGAATATTTAGAGCGCCATCTTAACTGTATTATTGCAACAGTATTATAAATGAATTATAGTGACTCACTGTAACGAAATTTCAGTGGTTTTCATATGTCAAGAGCAGTATTCATGTCAAATGTCAAATCTTTGGATTACTCACTCCTTAGATTGGTATTAAATTACTGTATATGCATTTCACTTTTTTCTAAATTACACTGCAGACTTTGAAATTTTGCAAACATCAAATTGATAAATTTATTTTCAGTTCTTGATTTGTTGGTATACTGTTTCTTCTCACTGTTAAAACAAACTCTCAGGTAAATCCTTTTACATTCAACTGGTAAGACTTTATGAAGAGTCAAAGAAAATTTGTTCGTGAAGGTAAATCTGTTAATAGTTTAACGGGATTCAAACTTGGCGGGTGAGCGGAGCTTTGGGACAGTGTCCGCGGGGGAGCAGCACCGCCATAACTCGCCACTCTATTCGAATGTCTCTCTGTTGTCTCCTTCCATATTTCTGGATATCATGAAGCCTGAGTAAGTATTTCATTGCCTTTGATTGTTTAATATGAATGTTTAAGGTCTTGTGTATTAGGTAAGATATGTCGGGCATAATTATTAGGATGATAAAGATGGAAAATAAACTTTTAGGAGTGGATGTTGACAAGGTAAACACCAGGCTGTTATACTACACAATCAGGATAAGGAAAGTGACTCTCTTCGCAAGTATCATTTTGTGGTTGTTCCTCACTCATTTACTTGAATATTTTTGTTAAGTTTCTCTAAAAATGTGTTGGAGGTTTCCGAAACCCTCATTCTGTAGACCTTTGAATGAAGACAATGTCTGAAAGTTTATTTGGTAGTGTGTATTATGTAGTAGTAGTTTTGGGATAATCATTTAACCTTACGCTTGTCTTGGGCGTCAAAACATTCCCCACTATACGTTTTAACTTAAATAGTGAGACTGCAATTGTCCCTTACTTTTTCCATAGAGGAGCAAATTACTGGATATTATTACAATGTAAACAGGCTTTTCCTCTCACAGAAAAACAAGTTGCCCAAATTATCCTTTTACACTTACATGTAGTAAAAGTTTGTCTCAAATGCTGATCCGTTTTATTGTCAGTTTTGAGGAATTTTTATAAATGTAACTTTTTCCTGTGTGATATAGCAGAGATTAAGTTAAGGTTGGTTAGTTCTTTCCATTTTGTTTCAACAAATGAACTTAACATTAGCATTATGTTTAATTGAGCCACCTGAAGTTTTTAGTTGTACCAGTATGTCCTTTTCATTTTATGTACGTAGTAACATAATTTATGTGTTATTGTCAATTCGGACATTCATGGAACTTTAGGTTAGATTAGGTTTGGTTTGGTTTAAATTGTTCTGGATGTTTATTGAACATTTCTGACCTTCGTTTCTATCGCCAGTCACTGCTATTTGTGATTACCCCCACCCAAAACCACTTTTCCCCGGTGGATGTCCAAAATTTTACCAAAATTTCTTCATTCATGTTGATACTTCCTTCATGGTCCAAAAATCTCTTATGGTAATAGATTACTGTGACAAGTAAGATAACTTTTTGATTTTGCCATTAATGCACTGGAGTGTATTGCTGTTGAGAAAAGCTTAATGTTCTTCATGATTTGATAAAGAATCAGTCTGTCCTCTTAGAAAATGTAGGAAAAGTAGTAGTGCTCTAATAATTTAATTCGTATTTCAGTAGAACACCCATGTTTCGGAGACCCCGACCAACCCCAAAGCCAAAGACAGCAGAGAGATATGTAGAACAGGACCCAGTGGAAGTCTTTTGTCGCATTCGACCAATTGAAATCCCTGACCAGGAGGAGTGTGTCATTGCTGTAGACTCACGCACAGTCAAGGTCGGTATTTCAGTAGACTTATTGTAATGGTTCATATCAGATTTCATGTTACTGTATATGCTTATAATTTTTGTCATTTTCAGTAACTGTAGTGGTGATAGAGGCCTTTTTAGTGATTAAAGCTTTTGCTGTTATTGCAAATTTTGTGATACAGGGATTGTTAATTCTCCTAAGTCTAGCAGGTGTTGTTGGATCAGTCTTACCCATTACTACCTTAAAGTACAAGGAAAGTTTTGGATTGAAGCAGTTATACCAATTAAATATATCTAATGGGGGGCTCCTAACCCCTAGATCCCAGTCTGACTGCACAAAAATATCTTAAAAATCTCCAAAAATTTATGAAAACCTTTCTCTTGACCTCCTGCCACTTTCTCTTATACACCTCCTGCTCACTTGCACTCCTTCCATGTAAGTACAGCCCAAACACCTCTATTTTCTATTTCATGAACAACTCTACTTCATCCCACCACTCAGTACTCTTTCTAATCTGCCCATCTCCCACCTTTCATATGCCACATGCACCTCTTACACATGCCAGCACTGCTTCTCTGAAACCTCCCATTTCTCACCCATTCTCCATGCTTCGTTTACTCACCTTTTGCCATTTTTCACTAAGTTTCTCTTGGTATTCATACAAGTCTCCTTTCGTTTCTCGCTTAGTCTTACCACTCTTTTCTCACCAACATTGTTTCCTGTTTTTTGAAAACCTCTATAAATCTTTACTCTTGCCTCTAGAACATAATGATCAGACATTCCAGCAGCTGCCCTTCTCAGCACATGTACATCCAAAAGTCTCTCTTATACACTTATGATTTAATTTGTAATCCAGTAATGCTTCCTAGTCACATATGTATACTTGTGTCTATCCCTCATTTTAAACCAGGTATTCCCAATCACCAGTCCCTTTTCAGCACGTAACTCCACAAGATCTTCACCATTTCCATTCATAACAATGAATACCCCATGCCCACCAATTATTCCCTCAACTGCCACATTATTCACTTCGTATATAAATCACCCATCACTAATACCTGGTCCCTTGCATCAAAACTGCTAACACGCTCACTCAGCTGTTCCCGAAACACGTGCCTCTCATTATCTTTCTTCTCATGGCCAGGTGCATTAGCACTAATAATGGTCCTCTCTTGCCATCCACTTTCATTTTTACCCACATCAGTATAGAATTTACTTCCTTACTCTCTATTACACACTCCCCCAACTGCTTCAGGAGCAATGCTACTCCTTCCTTAGCTCTTGTCCTTTCACCAACCCCTGACTTTACTCCTAAGACATTTCCAAACCATTCTTCCCCTTAACCTTGATCTTTGTTTCACTCAAGAGCTAGAACATCCAGGTTTCTTTCCTCAAACATACCACTTATCTCTCCTATCTTCTTATCTTGGTTACATCCACACATATTTAGACGCCCTAGCCCGAGCCTTTGAAGAGGATGAGCGCTTCATGCATGGCTCTTTTTGTTACTGCTTTTAGAAATTGAAATACAAGAAGGTGGTTCCAGTTCTTTGCTTGCACACCTTATAGCTGCTTTCTACTTCGTGCAGGGAATACAGAGTTAGAATGAGTATGTAAGTAGAAATATGGTTGGTTAGTTTGAAGTAATTGTTGGAGTGCATCAGTGCTGTGTAATATTAACATGGTGGTTTAATGATTTTGTTGATAGGACATATACAATTGAAATGTGTTAGAATAGATTGCAAGTTATCAAGGTCTATTATGCAGATGATAATGTTATGTTTGTTTAAAAAGAGTTGGACAAAATTGCTTTATAAAAAGATGTGCATTTTTACTGTAATATGTTTAGTTTTTCAATGGGTTATGTGAAATTATAGATATATGCATGTGGCTGGGATTTACTTTAATTTTAGGCTCCCAGTTACTTTGTGATGATTTTCTCTGGAACCATTTTATTTTTCTTTGACATAATTATACATGTATGTGATCTTTGATTTTCAGGTTATGAGGCTGTAACATAATCATGTATCACTATCTTAGAATACAAAATTGATACTAGGTGATTTAGATGCTATATCATATTTTCAGCTTACTCCACCAGTGACATGTTTTGCTTTTCGTAATGGAACTGCTAAAGAGCAATATTACAAGTTCCAACACGTTTTTGGTCCTGATGTATCACAGAAAGACCTATTTGACCGTGCTGCTAAACCCTTGGTATCAGATGTTCTGAATGGGAAAAATGGCCTTCTTTTTGCTTATGGTGTTACAGGCTCTGGCAAGACATTTACAATGGAGGTAAGTGTTTGTGATGCTGTATACTGTATTATATTTGATTCTGGCTTTTCAGGTAGACTGCAAGATGCATCTGTGTGTGAATAATGTCAGGATGAAGGACTGATTTGATAAAACTGATATGTTTTTGGCACATGGAAAGGCTAGGTGTTGAAAGGATGACACTCAGATTTTGATAATGAGATTAATAGAAGGGATGAGAATGAGACAGAAAGTTGGCATGAGGGGTAAGTAGGTGAGAGTGGCATTTGTTGGAAGAACATCTGAGTAAATCATGAATATTGGGTGCATGGAAGATGCTTTTTTATGCCTGAATGTGCCAGTCACAGACAGAAGTTTACACAGATGTGGGGGTTAAAGAGGGAGAAGGGAGAGAGAGAATATTTTAAAGAATTTTGGAAGAAGCAGAAAACATTCCCTTTAAAAGAGTGCAAGTTAGTAGAATGTACTTAAGGGGGTAAAAAGTTCCAGAGCTACACAATATAGGGAAAGAAATAGACTTCATAATTGTTCACTTTTTAAGTTGTCATCACCAGTTTAATGATTATATGATGCAGTTACCTTGTTGACTATTACATGGTTTACCTAATGACATGGGCACATAAGCAGCCTGCTCTTGGGAGCAGAAACCAAAGTGATATCTGTAGAAGAGGGAATGTGAACCAACACTGCAATGCATGTGTAGGGCAAGTGGGTCAAGTTTCGAGGTCAGGGTGGGACAGTTGATAAGTCAGGCTGCTTTGGAGTTCATTTATGCAGTAGTTTGTGTGATAGGTTAGAAACTACCTAGATGTGAGAGCATTGTTATGTAACAAGGATGGATCATTCTTTTGTATTGTGGGAGCAACTGTCTTGAAGAAATGAGTTTATGGTATATGAATAGGACTTCCAGTGTTTTGAGGCAGATTTATTGTTGAGTGATGGAATTATAGATTCATCAAAAGAGATGAGAAAGTTTTACAGAGCTTTAGAAAGAGATGGACAGAAATTTGGTTTTAGAGGTATCAAAATGTAACCAAGATGTGTCTACCCCACAGGGAAATCCTGTATTGCAGGAGCCACCCACCTGTATAGCCAGAAAGAGTATATTGGGTATGGAAAGTTTTCCTGTTAAAAGAAAATGAAATTGCATTTCTTATTGATGTGTCAAGAGCTTTTAAGTGGATTATGTTTGTGCTTTGAATTTACTTTAATATAGTGATTGTAAGAATAATAGTGAGTTTGAGTTCAAAGGGACCACTTTTGGTTTTAGGGTTCTCCACAGGATGGTGGAATTGTAAGGAGGACTCTTGATGTGATCTTCAACAGTATCCAGGAATACCAAGCCAAGAGATGTATCTTCAAACCAGATGGTATGAATGGGTTTGATCCTCAGTGTGAATCAGATGCCTTCACTGATCGACGAAGAATAGATGCAACTCCAAATAACAGAATACCAAAGACTCCTAAAATTAGGTATGATTAGAAATGTGTTTGATTAACAGCCAATACTAGGTTTGTAACTGTATGGGAAAGCTGTCTTTATGATTCTTGGCAGCACCTTGCCTCCTGTATACTACATTGCTCCAATTTACTCTATCTTGTGCACGCCTGTCACTTTTCTGTTTGTTCAGGCCATGAGTACTCGGATTCTTTTTCCCTCCATCTTTCCATCCCCAGTTTCATGTACCCATTTTTTCCCCCTCCACTTCTGATATATATATCCTCTTTATCAACTTTTCCTCACTTATTCTCCCTGTATGTCCAAACCATTTCATCACCCCCTCATTAACTCCCTCAACTGTACTTTTCCTATGGGAGTGATTGAAACCTAATTTGCTGTTGATATTTTAGTTTTGCAGATAAAGTCATCTAAGGTGGCTTAGAAAGCTGTTAGAACTGCCATGTTGTAGATATGACATCTAACAAGGCTGCTTACAAAACAAACATAGATTGGTTAGTATTGCTGGGCTAAATCCAGTGAAAGTGGGAGGTTGAAAGCATTAGCAGAATACAGCAGGTAAACTAAGACGTTGGAAGAGTAAGAGTATGAGTGAGTTTTTAGTTTCTTTTTACCTTATAGTTGCCTAAATATCCTTTGTCATGTGCATTAACATTTAACAGAATATTCCTGTTTGCTTAATCAGTTTTAAGAATGATGAGTTTGTCTGATGATGATGGTCAAACAGTTACTGCTGTTTAACCTAGTTAACTATGCCTAGTTCTAGTGCTGCATTTAGTTCTTGATATGATAATAAGAATACTATTTAATGTACAGAATAACCTTGACATGGTTTGGTATCTCGGCAAAATAACCTATGTTGCATATGGTTAGACCCTGTCTAGGATGAATAGGTAGATTAGTAGAATTTATGTATTTGAAGTATTGTGAGAGTCATATGTAGGATAAGTCTTTATAATGTTTCAGAAGAGATACAAATGGGTCACAGGACAACTCCCAGCGCATCCCTGATACGTCTCGAATTGATAATATTGATGAAGACAATGTTTATTCAGTCTTTGTTGCATACATTGAGATTTACAACAACTACATATATGACTTGTTGGAAGAAATTCCAGAGGTGGGCCCTTCAAGGTAAGGCAATCTTTTACTTTTCTTGTCCTAATGATATTAGCTACTTATCCATACTCTTCTAACTGTTCTTGTCATCTGACCACATCATCTTTTATTCATACATGAGCTTTTTTGACGGTATCATAAAATTGGATTATTTTATTTTTTTTTTTTTTTTTTTCTCCCTCATACATACCTGACAAAAAATGGAAGAGGGAACAAGGATTGAAGGAAGTATGAGCCAAGGTTTCTGGTTTTATAATGTATGAACATTGGTGTTGGTGTAGCCATTGTTGACTGGACCACAACTTGATGACGTAGACAGTAAACAGCACTTTGAGAGATTTAGGGATAGAACAACCAGAGGACAATAATATGAACTTAAATTGTCGAGATGCAAAAAAGTAATTTTATAGTATAAGAGTGGTAGATGAATGGAATGAAATGACTAAAGATATGGTTAATGCAGAAAATGTACAGGAATGTAGAAATTGTGTGATGGTTGAGAATGTTCAAGAGATGGGGCCCTATGAGTGTAAAACTCCCTCCCTGTACAGTACAAATAGGTAATTAACCAAACTTTAGTGTGCAACAGTTGACCTCTTGTTTACAAGTGGACTGCCTTTGGTTGGGATATAAATGTATTTTGGCACATGGATCAAATAGTATTTTGTGTGATATTTAATATGCATAAGTAAAGGAAAACCTTAAAGTATTTGGATATTTTGTTGCTAAAAGAAAAGGTTATACCTTTGATATACACATGTAATTTTTTTCATCTCTTGTGAGAGTGAAGCGTACGTGTTAGAAGTCGATGATGTGCCCTGTTTCTCAAGTGTCGCATGTACAAAATGTCTAGGCAAAACATTGCGAGTTGGGGTATAGTATATGTGTAACTTGATTTTTCATACATATTCACCTTTTCCCGCGTTAGCGAGGTAGCATTAAGTACAGAGGACTGAGCCTTAGAGGGAAAATCCTCACTTGGCCCCTTCTCTGTTCCTTTCTTTAAAAAGCAGAAACTGGAGGGGAAGATTTCTAGCCCCCCGCTCCCTCTCCTTTTAGTTGCCTTTTATGACACGCAGGGAATACGTGGGAGGTATTCTTTCTCCCCTGTCCCCAGGGATAATATATATATATATATTTTTTTTATTTTTATTATACTTGATCGCTGTTTCCCGCGTCAGCGAGGTAGCGCCAGGAAACAGACGAAGAAAAAA
>JAYMFT010166787.1:0-12314 GCA_038088735.1 Panulirus argus | reverse complement strand
TATATATATATATATATATATATATATATATATATATATATATATATATATATATATATATATATATAATAAAAAGAGCATGGTTGATAGAGCAGAAGAGGGTGTGCTGAAATGGTTTGGACATATGGAATGAATGAGCAAGGAAAGGTTGACAGAGAGGATATACATGTCAGAGGTGGAGGGAATAAGAAGCAGGAGACCAAATTGGAGGTGGAAGGATGGAGTGAAAAAGATTTTGAGTGATCAGGGCCTGAACATGCAGGAGTGAAAGGCATCCATGGAATAGAGTGAATTGGAACAATGTGGTATATTGGGGTTGACGTGCTTTCAGTGGACTGAACCAGGAAAGGTCTGTGGGGCCTGGATGTGGATTGGGAGATGTGGTTTCAGTGCATTACACATGATAGCTAGAGACTGAGTGTGAGCAGATGTGGCCTGGAATGAATGAAGACAAGCAAGTATGAATATGTACATGTGTATATGCATGTGTATGTATATATGTATATGTATGTGTTGTGCATATATGTGCATGTATGTATATATGTTATGAGTGGACGGGTCTTTCTATTGTCTATTTCCTGGCACTACCTCGCTGACACGGGAAACGGTGATCAAGTATAAAGATAATAATATATATTTGACTGAGTAAGTAACAAAAGGATAAGAGAGAGGTATGGTAATATGAAGAGTGTAGCTGAGAGAACTGAAGAGGGTGTGCTGAAGTGGTTAGGATATATGGAGAGAATGAGGGAGGAGAGGTTGACAGAGGAAGTATGTGTCAAAAGTGTAGGGGAAAAGGAGAAGGGGGAAACAAAACTGGAGATGGAAGAATGGAGTGAAAAGTATTTTGAGTGGTCAGGACCTGAACATACAGGTGGGTGAAAGGTGTGCACAGGATAAGAGTGAATTGGAACAATATGGGATACAGGGTATAGTAGTCCCAACAATGTTGTATAGATTCGAAGCATGGGCTATGGATAAGGATGCGCAGAGGATGGATGTTCTGGAAATGAAATGTTTAAAGTTTGATCAGGTAGGTAATAAAAAGGTAAGAGAGAGGTGTTCATAAAAAGGGTTTACTGAAATTGTTTGAACATAGGGAACGAATGAATGAGGAGAAGTTAACAAAAAGTATACATGTTTCAGAAGTAAGGGGACAAGAAGGGAAAGACCAAATTGGAGATGGAAAGATGGAGTGAAAAAGATTTTTAGTGATGAGGGCCTGAACATGCAGGAGGGTGAAAGGCATGCACAGGATAGAGTGAATTTGAACGATGTGGTGCATACAGGGTTCAACATGTTGTCGATGAACTGAACCAGCACAAGTGAAGCAGCAGAGGGGAAATAATGAAAAGGTCTGTAATGCCTGGTTGTGGATTAGGGGCTCTGATTATAGTGCAAAGCATATAACAGCTAGAGGATGGATGTGAGCAGATGCAGCCTTTCTTCATCTGTTCCTGGCACTACCTTACTAATGTGGGAAACAGCAATTAAGTACAAATAAAGGTGTTAATTAATGATGAAAGAATTGCAGATATTGTGAGACTTTGTGACAGTCAAATTAATTTAGGAATAGTTCTTTGGATGTTTAAACTTTTTTTTTTTTTCCCTAAAAACATGATGTAAAAACAAATCTTTAAATATCCTTTTCCAGATGAATGCAAGCAATTTGGCAGTGTGCTTAGCACCATCATTGTTCCACCTCAATGTAGGTGGTTCTGGGTCTAGCCCACTACGACGGCGTGCAGGTGGCACCCCTGAGCAGCGAGACCTTCATGAAAATAAGGCAGCTCACCAGTGCCTGACCCTCATGATACAACAGGTATTACCTAATTGAATCTCATTGGCAAATAAAATTATGTACATTACAGGAAAGTGAACAAATCTCTGAGGTGTATGGCCACATGCATTTGCTGCTGTATAGAAGGCTTTCACTTTATCCAATAGTTGTCCCCCTGCCCCATGTATCCTTAAAATATCTCATAAAGCATTCCACTCATCTTTTCCATAAGTTTACACTGGATCCATGAAAGATGCATACAACTTCTTACGTTTCGTTATATACTTTTTGACAGTCATTTTCACTGCAAAAATCTGATCCACACATCCCCTATCTTCCCAAAAACCCCATGCTCCTAACTTCTGCATTCAGTCACTTCCATCACTATCACTCTTGTATACACTTTTCCTGGTATACTTAACAGACTTATTCCTCTATATTTGCTATAATTGTCACAGAGGTCATGAATCCAGGGTGTGGAAATGAGCTGTTTGAGAGGAGCATGTGGTATGACTAGATGGAATGAAGAAAGGAATGATGGGGTGTATGAGAGATGTGGCATGGCAGGGAATGCAACTGTAGATTGGTAAAATGGGTGATACATAATAATACTTTGAGGTGGTTTGGGCATGTGGAAAGAAGGCAAGAGAGGAAGTTTACAAGGAGAGTGTATGATAGTACAATTAAAGGTGTAATGAGAGGAAGACCTCCTGTGATATGGGGAAATAAGGGAGGAAGATACTGGAGGGAGAGAAATGGCAAAAGAATGCCGGAATGGTGTATGCGAGGGAAGCATGTAAGGACAGGGATAAGTGGAGACTCTTGCCGTGGCCACTCCCTTGATGGGGATTCCTGGAGGGAACAGTCATCAGAGATATACATAGAAAAATATAGATAGATAGATAGAAAATTATTGTAAGTTACATAAATATCATATAATCTGAGAGAAGTTGAAATTATGGAAACATTCTGGAAAAAACAGCTGAGGGAGTAGTCTTGAGAAGAGTACCCTGTATTGGGTAATGTGAATGGATGAAGTGTAGACCTGGAAAGGGGTATAAAGTTCAGGTGAAAATGAAAATTGGTGAAAGGGTATATAGATTATGTTAATTAATGGGTATTATCCCAGAAGTGCACCTTCAACAGAAGGATACCCATAAATGCACTTGATATGGAGATGTTTGGTAAGTAAAGTTTATAAAGAACATGACATGTCCTTTTTATTAAGAAAGTTTGTGATAATGTGTATTACTAGTGATATATAATAAAGAGGGTTGTGCTGGAACTTACTTGATCCTATGATAGTAACATATAGATTTAATAGTATATTTTAAAATTACACTGGAATAAGGCTGGGAATGGGCAGGAAAGGAAAAAAGAATTGTAAACTTATAGAATGTGTGTAAATTGCAGTTTTCAAGAGAAGTTTCTTAAGAAGCTAGACTCTGTCCTTGAAGTGACTTGGAGGCATGTGGTTAGTATTAAAAGAGGGAAGCTATCAAATTTAAATCCAGGGAAATTATTCTTACTCTTTACAAGTCACTCGTATGTCCCCATTTTGAATATTGTGTTCAGGTTTGGTTACCCTACTTTGGAAAGACACAGACAGAATGAAGAGAGTAAAGAGAAAAGCTGCCAAGATGATTCCCAGACAGAGAAACAAATCCTATGAGAACTGACTAAATGACTCAAATTTATTTAGTTTAGAAAAGAAAGGATTAAAGGGTGATCTAATAACAGGCATTCAGATCTATCAAAGGCTTCAAAAAATCAATCTAACAACTTATGTAGGGATACATTCATCTGATTTCACTTGAAATAATTGTTTTGAAATAATGGTCATAAACTGGTGGGCAAACATTTTGCTCTGAATGAGGCAAAATATTTTTTCTTCAACAGAATTATTAACATATGGTATGATTTACCAATTAGAGTGGTCAGAAGTAGTACTTTAGATATGTTTAAGCATAAACTTGATAAATATTTTGCTTCAAATCCGCGACTGACATTATTTGTGCTTCCTAAGCTACGTGATAAGTTTAAGATATTTTTCTATTTTGAATATGCACTTATTTCTACTTTTACCTCACTGATCTATGATTTTCATACCTTTTCCACTATCATAAACAGCCTCGTAGGGACCCAGTGGTCTGTTCCTGTTTGAATCCTTTTGCATTCCTTTTGTATATCAAGTGGTCAGGAGAAACCACAGAAAGATCTGTGGGGCTTGGCTGTGGATAGGGGGCTTTGCTTTTAGTGCAATGTTCATGACAGCTAGAAAGTGAAACCATTCTTTAACTGTATGAGCACTTTGTCATTATGTAAGAAATGGAGAACTAGAATAAGAAAAAATATAGAAATCAGTGTTTTAGGAAGGTGGTGAAACACACGCAGTTGTTTCACTGTTTGTTAGATTAAATCGCTGATATACACAATTATACATGCATATACGTTCATTTTTCCTTTCAAGGGACTAAAATATTTAGAATGATCTTAAAAATTATAAAAATTTATCATTATTATCATTTTTATTGTATACTGTATAGATGGAGTGGGATTGCTCTCTTTGCTCCTTTCTGTATGCCCATTGAACAGCATAGGTCTTGTGTAGTAGAAATCAATAAGTATGACATTTAGGAGGCTGAAATGAGAACAGACATGAAAAGAAGAGTTGGAGGTGCAGTAAGAGCTTTGGTGAATGAAGGGATGTCATAAGAAAATATAAAAGTTATGAGACTGATAAAGTACTGAACTCTTTCATTATGTTTGGATATAAAGTCTGTTTCATTAGGGATATGTATGGTCTGCATAATATGACAGAGGAGAAAATTTGAAGAGGAAGGTTGAAAGCAAGGTAGGATAATATGTTTGATGAATGACTATGGCTTAAGGCATTGAGGAGAAAGTGTACATCAGAGAGAAGATAGACAGATGCAGAGCATAAACTTTTGAAGGCTAGAGGTATTGCAGATGAGGATGCCAGATGAATGATTGATGATAAGTATGCAGAGCAAGCATTATGTATGCTTGGGCAGAAGTGTAATTTGGGAAGGTAGTTTTGCGTAGCATCTCAGTGTGCAAATTGAATAATTGAAAGTGCTGTAGGAGAATGGAAGACTATTCACTTCACACACATTTGACATTGTTGAGGATATGCGAGTTGAAAGCTGTTTGCACATGGTCTATCTTGTATCATTTAAATGGCAATAGTTACGAATAGATATTGACACTTTTTACTCTTTATTATTTTTCAGTTATATTCTGAAATATAAGTAGAAAATCTTTTCACAGGTCAGTCAAATCCAATGTGTCCCCTTGGAGATGCTGGCCAACTGCCGATTTACGTACCTGGAACAAAGCCAACCAGTGTGCCTTGAGGACCTAGGTGTAATTGGATCACCAGGGTCTGGTACCATGGATGGGGACTGGGCATCTTACATGAATGCATGCATCACATCTTTGTTAAAGGAAGCTCGAGACAAGTATGCAAAATCATTATATTCCCTGTAGAGGGTATTGTTAGGCCACTAATACTGTTTGCTATTTCCTGATACCTTTTTGAAAACAGAATTGCATATGAATTTTGAATACATCTTCATACCTTATTTAATACCTAGGCATAAGAACTTTTTCCATCCACTGTAACTCCAGTCTCACTAACCTTACTCAGGTGCAGCACTTAATTGCTCAGATTAATCTTTCTATATGTTTATTCTGTGGTAAATAAATCTGTTATGTGCAAACTTTGCCCTTATTCAGAGACAGAAGTAAGATTTTTGTTCTTGACAGAGACCTGCAAATGTAGAGAATATACATTAGTTAAAAGGTTTGGAAATAATCTGTTTGACAGATGAAATGACATGTTGAATGTTCTTAGATTGGTTTAATTACATAGGAAAAAATAAACGTGGTAGTAATATGTGGATGTTTCACATGTCAGGGAAAATTGCAAAAAAATTTCAAGATCTCTCTCTTATATTTAAACATCTCACAGATCTCGAGGCTGGGTTCATATGAACTGTGCTGATTCTCATGTAGAGATACTCTACCGGAAAGTTGGGGATGGTCACCCATTACGTTTGTGGCGAGCAACCACAGAAGTAGAAGCCCCACCTTCAGAACTGTTGAATCGTGTCATTAGAGAGAGGTAAGTTCAGGCTGTTAGCCTTACTGTTATCTAGGTATACAGTGTAATAGCCATCTGTGCTTATAACTCTTTTCCATTTGACATATTTTGACCATCTTCCAAAAGAAGTTTTAAGTGCATTAGCTAAGTGGTTTTGTACCGCAACAAAAAAATAAAAAAAAAGGAATATTATGAAAAATATTCTGCCTCATAGGAATACTTCACTAAATGAATAATGGAATAAGGAAAGGAAAATTTACCTTAAATCAAGTTTTTAAATTGTAAGAATTCTCATTTACTTGTTAACAGCCTCCAGAGTACAATGAAATGTCATAAATGTTAGGTTTCGTCCAATAGAGAGCAAGACATGATGGAAGAAATGTATTGAGCCGATTGTATACAAAAATGTGACACTGTTCATACATGTGTTTATTAAGATTGGTTTAACTCATTCTTTGTGTCATTGAATGCCCTGACATCCACCCCATAGTGTAGCTAGGGAAAATGAAAATACTAACATTGGAATGTGGCATAATATCTTTTAGAAACTATAGAATACATCCTCAGAATAGTGAAACTGAAGAAACCAAATGAAAACAAAATATGATACTTCCTATTATATCTGGAAAGACACACAACCACACCCAACTGTTCATCCTTTCCCAGGGCTGGTTGATAAATGGGTTCCAGGCTTATGCTGGGGTGCATATTTATTTATTTTTATTTATAATTACCACAGGACCAATTTCTGTGAAAGAGTTCTAGTGTCACCCAGAACCTTTCAAAAGGCTCCTACAGCCTAAGGCTGCACTACTTTCACAGAAGGGAAATGTAGACTCCTTTGGAATGAGAAGTTCCTTGACGAGAAGATAGTTCCAGTGATGAGAACTTGCCAAAGGAGAGTTTTCACTCACAATGTGAACCCAAGGAGGCAGAGTCTGGTTACATTAGTGGGGTATGCATGTGTGTGTAAACACATTAAAAACATGGTGCATGTACAAAGTTTAAGAGCTGGGCCAACACAAGTGTAATACTCTCTCCCTGTAACACACAAATGGAAATCACACAGTTTAGGTGAGAGGGAAGTGGCAGGATGGTGCAATTGGTTATAATCTGCCCACTGACAGACTAATGACTTTGTCTGAATGCCCATATTACATATGTACACTGCCATCAGTATAAACATATCTGTCCAATACTTTTTCAAAACAGTGAAAATATATAAAATAATACATGGACAGTTCCAGATGGTGGCAAATGGGGCAGGTCGAGTCATTCATGTAGGAAATATCTGGGCATTCCAAACACTCTTTCAAGACATCTATCACTGTTGTACACTCTTCAGGGAGTGAATAATAATTTTCCCAACACAACATATACAGTCATAGTCTACAGAAACTGCAAAACAACTTGAGCATCAAGAGCTGTAAATAAAATGTAAAACATATGATAAATGATAAGATGTAAACTGTAAGTAGCAAGCAAAGGAATTTTTTATTCATTTTGCCTCCTGGTAACTTTGTTACCATAGCATCACACTGGCATGCTTATGAAAGTTCAGAAACTGCTAAACAATTTGAGCATCAAGAGCTGTAAATAAAATGTAAAACATATGATAAACAATAAGATGTAAACTGTAAGTAGCAAGCAAATTAGGAATTTTTTATTCATTTTGCCTCCTGGTAACTTTGTTACCATAGCATCACATTGGCATGCTTATGAAAGTTCCAAGTTTAAAACCATAAAAGCCATATCCTGTACCAAAGTGATGAACCTACAAAAGCCATGTTCCATGTGGAATGGGTTGATGCAGAATTTTAATGTAGGGCCAACCTGATGACTTTGTAACATCCACCTATTTTTAAATTCAAAAGACATTTTACTGTAAGATTATATTTGTCTGTCTGTCTCCATCTTTAAGTATTATTCCTGTTTATGTGAGGCAAATGTAGTGTATACAGCACCTTGGCTTACCTAAATATATCATTACTTTTTTTTCAGTGTGCCGAAGTGAATGATATCTTTCATACTCTTATTCCATCTTATTCATCCACTTTGTAAATGATGTACATTTTTTTAACCTAAAGTCTTCCTTCCTGTAGTACCTAATTTTATATGATAAAGAGATGTTGGAAATGCTTCATTGTTCGGAAGCATTGTTGTAACCCATTCACATCCTAACACTTCAGTTAATGATTCCATATGTAAAAACAGTGTTGTATGAACTTTTTGCATTAGAGCCTAATGTTCAAAATAGGTTTGTTTGTTTTTAATTTTTGATGAGTTATAAAAATGTCACACTGTTGACCTGGTTACTCCTTTTGAAGGCATTATCTTCTGTGGTGCATAAAGCATCAACTACTATTGCCTTTCATAAGTTCCTATAGCAAGCCCCCTCCTCCAGGTCCTCCCAATGTAAACTAATACTGTACTGTCTCACCCCCTACATACTGTAAACAGATCATCCTGTATTGAAAAATGAGACTAAGGTGCTCATGGATATAAGAACAGAATTACATTTCATGCAACTGCATGTGTTCTTCCATTTGTAAGCACAGGTGTATGTGCTTGTACACTTATGGAATGGAGTTCAGTAAAAGGAAATTAATGAATTATGAAAGTTATTTCATAACTTGCCATTTCTTATTCTCAACAATCAATTACTATGCCAAACTTGTAGATTAAAATGGGTATGCAGTAACATAATTTTTAGGGTTCAACAATAAATTACATTACTAAACTCAGATTAAAATGGTACATTACTTGCAGAAATAATAAGTGCATTCAAGTAGGTTATATATGATAAGATGAATACTTGACCTTTTCCTTTTCAGGCACTTATGGGATGATTCCTTATTAAAATGGAGAGTAGTTAACCGTTTGGATCGCGAGGCTGAAGTTTTCCAGTACATGTGCAATTCTATGCCCCCACGACCTCCCGTAGACTATTGTGTCTTAAGGTATATAGTTTCCTGTTTAAATCCGTAAAACCAAATCATGATGTTTAGTAGGTGTGTTTGTTAGAAAGTCATTTACTAATTCAATTAATGGATCCGTGTTCCAATTCTTGCTTATGTGCCATTAAATTGTAACATTGTAGATACACCCTAAATTTTGCTGATGGCTTTATATGCAGATGTACTTGTTCATAATTATTCCTTTGTGTTTATGGGAAAAAGTTTTACATGCTTGAGGCCCCACCTATCATTTTTGTCTTGCAGTTTTTCATACTTTTCAGTGATCAACGCATATATATCCTATTAACTAGACGTAACATTTTTCTTCTCATGTGTTGCTTTGGAAGAATTTTTGTGCATCTCTTCAGAATTTTGTTCATTATTCCCAGAGGTTAATTAGGTCTTGTGTCAGCAAATTGTACAATATCAGTACCATCAAACCCATGAAGGAATATTATTATTATTATTATTACTATTATTATTATTATTATTATAATTATTATTACTATTATAATTATTATTATTATTATTATTATTATTATTATTATTACTATTATTATTATTATTATTAATCCCTGGGGATAGGGGAGAAAGGATATTTCCCATATATTCCCTGCATGTTATGAAAGGCGACTAAAAGGAGAGAGAGCAGGGGGCTGGAAATCCTCCCCTCCTGTTCTTACTTTTCTAAAAGAAGGAGCAGAGAAAGGGGCCAAGTGAGGATTTTCACTGTAAGGCTCAGTCCTGTTCTTAATGCTACCTCGCTAACATGGGAAATGACGAATATGTATGAAAAAATTATTATTATTATTATTATTATTATTATTATTATTATTACTGTAAAAGCATATATGGGTATGTGTGATGGTATAGCAGTTCCCACAAACCAAAGAATGATCTGTAGGGCTTGGTTGTGGATGGTAGGCTCTGGTTCCAGTACATAATACATGACAGCTAGAGTAGATGTGTGCAAATGAGTCTGTTTTTCATTTATTACTGTGATGTTACCATGATATGGGGGAAGAAGCAATTAGGTAAAGAAAAATTTTATAATGGACCCCTTTTTATAGGACTCCTGCAGCATTCAGGCTGTACTTTACATAGGAGCAGGGCACAGTGAGCTCCCCTAAGGCAAGAAGGACCTTAATATTGTTGTACTCTTTCTGGCCTATTGACAATGATACAGCCTTGTCGAAGGTGACTTCTCATATGATGACAGCTCAAACTCAACACTGCATTCCTCTACTATCTTCAAATTCTCTCTCTCTTTCTCTCTCTCTCTCTCTCTCAGTAAACTAGGATGGGATATCTCAGTTGGATAGACAAAATGTGGTCAAGTTCACTCTCCAAGACCCAGTTTCTGCTGATCTCACTGCTGAAAACTCCTCACAACTTTCCTGTCTCCTTTGATGTATCTGTAATGAGGATCCACCTCGACACAGTGAACATACTTTATATTACTGTAACATCTAAATATATCTTGAAGCCTCACATTATGAAAATAGCTGTCTGCCTCTTAAGAATCTGGGAGTACTAGTTAGATGTCAAAATTTCATCCCATCTGAACAGTTGCTCTGTTTATACAAAGGATTGATCCATCCTTTTATTGAGTGCTGCTTTCACATCTGGGTTGGTTCTAGCTCTGCATCCTTACTAGACAGAATTCAGTGAAAAGCATTACAATTTATCAGCTTTCCCAAACTAACCTCAAAACTTGACCTACTAACTCTACACTGCAGTGTTGCTTCACTTTCCTACTTCTGTTGATAATACTTTGGATTTTGCTCCTAAGAGCTGGCTGTTCGTGTACCCTCACCATTAACGAGACCACGTAATATTCTACAAACTACTGCATTACATGATTACTTTGTGGGTTGTTTTAATAACTCTCTTTAACTACACCTCAAAGCATTGAAACTCTCTGTCTCCTGAAGTCTTTCCCACGAAGTGTCACCTAGCATTCTTTAAAAGACAGGGTTTTTACTGCCCAAAAATTTTGTAAATACTTTTCTTCATCTCTTTTTTTTCTCCTTTTCATTAACCCCTTTATATTTCAACTAAGGCCCAGCCTTATTGTTGACTTTTGTCCATGACTGGAGCCTCCAGTTTTAGACAAAAATATTTTTTTCAAAGCCAACATAACTCCATGCCCTTTCTCTTACATTTTTTAAGTTTTAGTTTATATTTAACTAAATTCTTACCTTTTCCATCAGGTGTTGGCGAAGTAACTTAGCAAGAGGAAGTTGTGTGGTTGTGGAAACCTCTGTAGAACATGGAGATGCCCCAGTCCTTGTTGGTGGTGTTAGGGGCATAGTGCTAGCTTCCCGGTACCTCATTCAGCCTTGTGGCTCTGGGAAATCTAGGATTACACACATATCACGACTTGACATGAGGTATGTAGTCTTCAAGGTTATCATATCTGTTGGAAATAGTTTACATACACATGCCCAGTTAAATGCATTGCTGTAAATTATCACTGAATCTGCCCCAAATTCCTTGGGGTTGATTAATTGCATACAGATCTTAGTTTTATTTATAACCATCCTCAATCTATGTCTAGGTGAACTAAAACTTGAATTTCCACGTGTGCAAATGCATCTTTATGGGGTTGATTAATTGCATACAGCTCTTAGTTATATATATAGCCATCCTCAATCTATGTCTGGGTTAACTAAAACTTGATTTTCCACATGTGTAAATGCATCTTTAACACTTTGCACTCAAAACTGATTTTTCAAGTAACACTTTACACACAAATATGACGTCAAGTGACACTTCTTTCCAATTAATCAACCTTATCACACAACACATTGCCATCAAGTCATATCCTGAGCAATATTATAGGAAATATTTGTGGCCCTGATAAATTCTGTCAGCAGCCATTTCTTCTTCAGGGTAACTCTTCTTATAATATCCAAGATACTATGTATCTTGACCATCTGTTCACATGCCATATATTTAATTTACCATCTAAAATACTTTCGTCCCTGCCTCGTTTTTAATGATTTCTCCATACCACATATCTTTCTTATATCTTCGTTCCTTATCAATCCTTCTAGTTTCGATTTACTTTTTTTTTCCAGACCTATGTGAAAATGGGTGTCACACTTATTCATGAGAATAGGGGCAAAAATTCCTTCATGCAGGCCACTTGCACACTTATGTAAATTCTTTTCTTCATTCATTTAACCATAATTTTTTCCCCTTAAACTCAGTAGTTATTCCAGTACCATCTTTAATGAAATTGTCCCAAATACCAAATCTTATGCACAGAATCTAGTTTTTCAACATTCAAACAGATGTTGCACTGTGTAGGTTTTAGTTGGTTGGCAGTCAGTGACCAGGGAGGTATATTACCAGTACTACCCATCTGGATATCAGGAGGGTTAGTGACATCTGCTTAGTGAGCCAGCACTTTAATGGTTGTCAAGTTGCACTCCTCTGACCCAGG
>JAYMFT010166786.1:0-26306 GCA_038088735.1 Panulirus argus | reverse complement strand
TAAAAAAAAAAAAAAAAAAAAAAAAAAAAAAAAAAAAAAATGCTTGCCATTTCCTGTGTTACTGAGGTAGTGCTAGGAAAAGACAAAGAAAAGGTCTCATTTGCTTATATCTACTCTCCAGCTGTCATGAATAAAGCATTGAAACCAAAGCCTCCTAACCACTCCAGACCCCAAAGACCTTCATGTGTTTCCTAATAACACTTTATACATTGGTTCTGGCCAATGACAGCACATCACTCCCATATACCAAATTGCTCTAATTTGCTTTACTCCTTGCATGCCTCACACCCTCCTACACATTCAGGCCCCAGACACTCAAGAGCATCTTTCACTCCATCCTTCCAACTCCTACTTGGTTTTCCACTTTTCCTAATTCCCTCCACCTCTAAGGTATACTGCCACTTACTCATTCTCTTCTTATGTCTAAACCATTTCAGCATATCCTATTCAGATCTCTCATACATACTTCCCTTACTAACATAACTCTCATTCACCCTATCATTTTTCATTCCATCAACCTTCCTCACACCACATACCATCTTACAACATTTAATTTCCAACATATTTACCTTCTTTCATATGTTGTCATGTAGGGAATAAAACACTACTGGGACTACTGTACCATCAATCTTCCCTATCTTTGACCCCATAGACAGTGACATCTCTTTCCATACATTCCTCAATGCACCCACAACCTTTGCCCCCTCACCCACCCTATGACATGCTTCAGTTCCCTTGGTTCCATTAACTACCATATCAACTTTCAAGTATCTAATGCACTTCACTTTCTCCAAGTTCTCTCCATTCAAACTCAACTCCAACTAACCTATATCTTTCTACTGCTAATTCTAAAAATTTTGGAGTGAAAGGGAGTTTGAGCGGTCGGGGCCTGAACATGCAGGAGGGTGAAAGGCATGCACGGAATAGAGTGAAATGGAACGATGTGGTATACTGGAGTCGACATGCTGTCAGTGGACTGAACCAGGGCATGTGAAGCGTCTGGGGTAACCATGGAAAGGTCTGTGGGGCCGGGATGTGGATAGGGAGCTCTGGTTTCAGTGCATTACACATGACAGCTAGTGAATGAGTGTGAGCAAATGTGGGTTTCGTCTGTCTCCTGGCGCTACCTTGCTGGTGCAGGGGGTGGCGATGCTATTTCATGTGGGGCGGGGAGGCATCAGGAATGGATGGGGGCCAGCAAGTGTGAATATGTACATATGTAAATATGTATGTATATGTATATGTTGGTATGTATATGTATGTAATGTGCATATATGTGCATGTATGTATATATGTGTGTATATGGGGGGATGGGTCTTTCTTCGTCTGTTTCCTGGGGCTACCTCGCTGAAGCGGGAAACAGCGATCAAGTATAATAAATAAATATAAATAATAATAATAATAATAAAAATAATAATAATAATAATAATAATAATGATAAATATAGTACTTTTCATGTATAAGACATATTTTCATGAGGTAAGATGAGAGGCAAAGTCACAGAGAATGGTTTGAAAACATTGGTGAGAAGACAAGAGCTAAGGAAGAAGTAGCACTACTCTTGAAGCAAGAGTTGTGGGAGTGTGTGATAGAGTGCAAAGAAGTATATTCTAGATTGATGTGGGTAAAACTGAAAGTGATTGCAAGAGATAAGTGATTATTGGTGCTTATACACCTGGTCATGAGAAGAAAGCTCTAGTGAGATAAGTGTTTTGGGAGCAGCTGAGTGTGTTTGCACTTTTGGGGCACGAGATCAGGTGGTAGTGATGGGTGAGTAATGTGGCAGTTGAGGGCATAATTGGTGCACATGAGGTATTCAGTGTTGTGAATGGAAATGAAGAAGAGCTCATGGATTTGTGTGCTGAAAAAAGACTGGATTGGAAATACTGGGTTTAAAAAGAGAAATATACACAAGTATACGTATGTGAGTAGGTGCAGCTCTCTCAGAGAATGTGTTTTACCAAAGTGGCTCCCTTTCAACAATTAGTGAATAACACTGATGTAGAAGAATGCAATGTTGAGTCATCATCATATGAGTGCACTAGATTATTTGTGAAGGAGAGGAAATCATTGAAAAAAAGGAGAAAAAGTGTAGAAGACAGGACAGAACCATGAGAGGCACCACTGTTGATGGAGAAAAGGGAGGAGGCTGAACCATCCACAACTACAGAGACAGATCGGCCTGAGAGGAAGATAAATATGATGAAGGAGCAATGTGAGGGAGGGAAGCCAAAAGAGGGAAGCTTAGAGATGAGACCCCCATGCTACACCCTACCAAATCCTTAGATATGGCAAAAGCAACAACACATGACTTCCCAAAATCTTTCAGAGATGATGACCAGACATTAGTAAGATAGGAAAAAATATCACCAGTGTATCTCACCTCAAGGAAGCCATACTGGTGAAAAGAGAGACTGTGATTTTCAAAGTGTCTAAGGGTATGGGAGTTGAGAAGGGATTCAAAAACTTTGAATATGGTAGATGTCAAAGCAACAGAACAATAAAGGGGTCAGAACGGTCACCCTTCTTAGGGATGGGATGCATCAACCAATGTTTCCACGGAAAAGGAAAAGTTTCGGTTTTAAACAGAAATGGAACAAATGAGCCAGCAAAGGCACAAGTTCAGAGGCAAACTCTTTCAGTACACAGGGATGGATGCCATCGGGACTGTAAGTCTTGCTTGTGTCCAGAGAAAGAAGCGCTTTTCACACAGTTTGAAAAGATATTACGGGAAGAGGCATAGGATTAGTTAGAGGAGCATCAGGGGATGAAGGAATGTTAGAATCACCTAAGGTGGAGTTAGAGGAGAAATGGGAACCAAAGAGAGGTGCTTTGTCTATGGGAGAGATGGCTATAATACTATCAGAATGGAAAAATGAAGGTAAGGTAAAGTGACAGAAGTTCTTAGAGATGCGCTTAACTATAGTTACCAGAAATACCTATCAGTCAATGGCAAGGAGAGGTTACAGCACTTCCTTTGAATAAGGAACGCTTCACCTCAAGAATAATGTGCTTGCAGTGATTACAGGCACTAATAAAAGCTAAACGGGAGCCAGAGAAAGGACAGTTTTTCCAAGCCCGATATGGCTGATCCCATGCCTGAATGGCCTCAGAACAGGAACGGCTGAGCCATGGATTGGATGAAGAGGTTGTGTTGGAGGAAAAGGGGATAAATACTTCCATTCCCTCAAGAATAATCTCATTTATGTGTCTGGCAGAGACAGAAGCATCACCACATAAGAAACAGTAATGTGCCCAAGGAAAGTCAGAAAAGAAGTTATGTAAGTTATTTCGGGCATTTCTGCTGAAGTGCCAATATTTATGTTTAGAGGGAACTGCTGGAGGGGGATATGCCATTAGAATAGATACATTTATGAGACTGTGATCAGATGAACCAACTGCGGGTGAGCTTGTGTATTTACAGTGGGATGGATTAGAGGTGAAAAATAAGCATAAGGCACTAAAGGCTATGAAGGGGCACCAGAGTTCACTAGTTATGGAAACTCTCTTGCCTTGGCCATCCCTCTGAGGGAGTTCCAACTGGAACAGGCATCAAGAAATACAGGAAGATAGATAGACAGGAGAGTGGTTACATGGTTAGGAATATGGGTGGGGTGGGAGATAATTTGCTCTAAGTCATTGAGAACAGAGAATGTGAGGGCTTCAATCCCTCCACCATCTGTATGAGAGGAATTCGACCATTCCCTATGGTGAGCATTGAAATCCCCAAGGTAGAGGATCTTGGCTGGTGGGTGAAAGGATGTCACAGTTTCAGGGGAGGAGTTTAGATTGTCTAAGAAGGATATACAATTTGTAGAAACAGGGGAGCAATAAACGAAACAGAGGAAAAGCATGGAAGTAGGGAGACAGACCTTGAAAAACATAACATCAAAGTTTGGGGACTCAAGGTCCTTGAAGCATGCAACAGGTGTGCAAGCACAAACACCACCTTTGAAACAGAACTGTGAGAGAAGTTTATAGTTGGGTATGAAAAAAGGAACTAGAGAGAACATCATTAGACAACTATTGTCTTAGATAAAAGTAAGATATTTGGAGAGGCACAAGACAGATGGTGTTACTAGAAAGACCACAAATGTTGGTATAGTGAACAGAAAAAGAAAAAGATCTAACAGACAGGGAAAGGTCATGGAAGGGGAAGGTACTACTACTGCCAGAGCCCTCCTTCTCATTGACAGCAAAGTCAGGTAGAAACCCAGAGATTCTTAGCACCCCATGATGCCAGGGACTAAAGGCCAGTGATTTAACAGACTCTGTCATGACAATATATATATATATTCTTCTTTTTTTAAAGCTCCAGTCATGGACAAAAGTCCACATCAAGGCCGGGCCCTAACTGAAACATAGAAAGAATTAAGAAATGGGGGAAAAAAAAAGGAAGGGAAAGTATTTCTGAATTTTTGAGATAGTGAAAGACCTGCCTTTTGAAATGAGCCAGGTCATAGTTATTGGGAAAGACATGAGAAGGCAGAGAGTTCCAAAGCTTTGACATGTGGGGAAAGAAGCAGTTCTCAAAACGGCATACCCTTGAGTTATCCTGGGACAGTTTATTAGTCGGACTGCTTTTGGCTCAACTCGGTCAAGTAAGGAAGCAGAGCTAGAACCACCCCAAATGTGAGAGTAGTACTCCATACAAGGATGAATCAATTCCTTGTATAAACAGAGCAACTGTTCAGAAGAGAAAAAGTTACGACATCTAAACAAGACACCCAGTTTCTTAGAGGCAGACTAAGCTATTCCCATAATGTGGGGTTTCCAAGAAAAAGTGGATGTTACAGTAATACAAAGTATGTTCATTGAGTCAAGACGTGGAATAGCAGAACCGTCAAAGGAAATATGAGGGTTGTGAGGAGTTTTTGACAGAGAGATGGGTAGAAACTGGGTCTTGGAGGCATTAAATTTAACTAGATTTTTTGTACCCCACTGAGATATCCTCTCCAAGTCCAAGTTTATTGTGGAAGATGTGTCAAGGCAAGATGCAGATCGAGTGAGAAAAGAGGGAGCAGAATTGAAGGATGTGGATAAATGCACTGCTGAGTCATCAGTGTATGAGAGCATTGGGTTATTTGTGGAAGATAGAAACTCGTAGAAAAAAAGGAGGAAAAGTGTAGGGGACAGGACAGACCCTTGAGGGACACCGCTGTTGACGGAGAAAAAGGGGGAGGCTGATCCATCAACAACCACAGAGATAGGTCAGCCAGAGAGGAAGCTAGACATCAAGGAGCAAAGTGAGGGAGGGAAGCCAAAAGAGGGGAACTTTGATATGAGACCCTGATGTCACACCCTGTCAAAAGTCTTAGATATATCAAAGCCAACTACATATGACTCCCCCAAAATCTTTCAGGGATGATGACCAAACATTATTTAGATAGGAAAGAATATCACCAGTGGATCTCGCCTAACGGAAACCATACTGGTGATCAGAGAGAAGATTGTGATTTTCGAGGTGTTTAAGGATATGGGAGGTGAGGAGGGATTCAAAGACTTTGGAAATGGTAGATGTCAAAGCAACAAGACCATAATTAGAGGGATCAGAACGATCACCCTTCTTAGGGATGGGATGTATCAAAGCATGTTTCCAAGGAAGAAAAGTTTTGGTTTTCAAACAGAAACAGAACCTGACAAGCAAGCACAGGTGCAAGTTCAGAGGCACGCTCTTTCAGTGTACGGGGATGGATGCCATCAGGACCATAAGCCTTGCTTGTGTCTAGAGAAAGAAGTGCTTTTTGGACAGACCAAAAGAAGATTACAGGAAGAGTCATAAGATTAGTAAGAGGAGCATCATGGGCTGAGGGAATGTTAGAGTCATCCAAGGTAGAGTTAAAGGAGAAACAGGAACCAGAGAGAGTTGCCTTGTCAATGGGAGAGACAGCTATGGTACCATCAAGACGGAAAAGTGAGGGAAAGGTAGATTGACAGAAGTTGTTAGAGATGCCCTCAGCTAAAGGCCAGAAAGACCTATCTGTGAATGATGAGGAAAGTTTATCGCACTTCCTTTGAATGAAGGAACGCTCTGCCTCATGGATAATGCGCTTACAGCTATTACAGGCAGTGATAAAAGATGAACGGGAGCCAGAGGTAGGAGAGTTTTTCCAAGCCTGATATGCCTGATCCCTTGCCTAAATGGCCTCAGAAAAGGAATAGTTGAACCATGGATTGGATGAAGAAGTAGTCTTGGAGGAAGAGGGAATAAATGCTTCCATTTCTGCAAAAATAACCTCTGTTATGCATTTAAGTGGACAGGAATTGGCAAGAGTACTTATGTGAAACAAAAGTAATAATAATAAGCAAGGTTTGAGTAGGTGTATGGTGCTTGTCAGAAGGTGGTAGGACTAGCCCAGTAGTCCCATTTTGATGAAGCAGAAAGTGAGACCAACAATCCTGACATGGAGAGTGTAAGATGGTTAAGTGCACCACTTTAATGCTCCTCAGTCAGGATGGTAGTACCACCCTAGGTGGCTACTGTCAACAACCTACTACCTCATACAAGAGAGATACTGCATAAGTTGGTGACTAAGTTCGGAAGAGTATGTGAAAATGGGAAGTTGAAAGTAATTACAAGTAAAAGCAAGGTTATTAGGTTCAGTAGGGCAGAGGGACAGGTTAACTGTAAGAGTGAATTTGAATATAGAAAATTTGGACACAGTAAATTGTTTTAAATACCTGGGAGTGGACATGTCAATGAAAAGAATTATGGAAAAAGAAGTGAAGCATAGGGTGGGTGAGGGGGTGAAGGTTCAAGGTGTTAGGAAAGAGATCATTATCTGGAATGGCAAAAATGGGTACATTTGAAAGTATAGTAGTCCTAACAATGTTGCATGGAAGCAAATCATGGGCTAAAGATAAGGCTGAGCACAAGAGAGTGGAGGTGTTGCAAATGTAATGTTTGAGGACAAAACGTGGTGTGAGGTGTTTGGATGAGTAAGTAATAAAAGGGCAAGAGAGGTGTGTGGTAATAAGAAGTGTGTGCATGTGAGCTGAGAATAGTGTGCTAAAATAGTTTCGACATACAGAGAGAATAGGCAAGAAGAGGTTGACAAACAGGAAAAATATGTCAGCAGTAGAGGGGAAAAGAGAAAGAAAAGACCAAACTGGAGAAGGAAGGATGGAGTAGAAAATATTTTGAGTGATAGGAAGCCTGAACATACAGGAGGGTGAAAGGTGTGCATAGGATGGAGTGAACTGGAACATTTTGGTATATAAGGGACAACACGCTAGAACTGGCTGAACCAGGGCATGTTAAGTGGAAGGGGAAACCATGAAAAGGGCTGAGAGGAATGGTTGTGAATAGGGGACTATGGTTTTGATGCAATGTACATGACAGCTAGATAATAGATGTGAAAGAATGTGACCTGTCTTCATCCATTCCTGGTGCTACCTTGCTAATGCAGGGAAACAATGGAGAAGCATGAACAAAATATATAACTTACCTATCAATTTATCTATTTATTCATTCATTTATTCATCCATTTATCTATCTATTTACAGCTGCCCCAGAGTCCAATTTCCAAGAGCTCCTGCAACTCTAAGGCTATGTTACTTACAAGCCCAGGGAAATGAAGGACTCCCTTAGAGTTAGATGATATATCACACTTTAGGTGATACAGCCTCATGAAAGGGTGACTTTTTACTTGCAGTGTAACCCAAGTAGGTGGAGTTCAGGAACACTAAATATATCAATACATTTATTCTTAATTACCCCAGGACCATTCTGTAAGAAAGAATCCTGTTGTTACCCTGGATCTCTTTCCTGAAGCTCCTGCAGCCCAAGGCTGTTACTTCCAGAAGCAGGAAAATGTGTACAGGTTGTACCTCTTTAATCTAGCATCCTTGGAACCTGGCCATTGCCGGACCACAGAAAATGCTGGGAAACAGAAATTGACCCTTAAGGGAACCCCCTATGTAAACATATGCCGCATACATATTGCTGTGTAATCAAAGGTAGAACAAAGATCAAAATATTCAAGAAAAACTTTAGTTGTTTTCTAACCTTTTATGTTATCACAGTAGATAAGGGGAAGAATTTAAAGGTGCTTGGGTGAACACTCTTACCAATTACCATCAGCTTGGCTTTATGTGTTCCTGCAGCAATGCTGCAGCCAAGAAGTATTACCCTATCTTTGGAATCCTTACCCCCAGATGGAGAATCTTCAATATCTTGGACAAGAGTTTTTCATGGCATACAACGCCAATACAGGGCAGATTCATCAACATTATACTCTTGCTCTGGGGCTAAGTTTTCCGCTGCCATTAACTGTGCAAATTCATCCACAAACTTTATTACAGCTTATGTGTCAGCACTATGCTTTCCACCACACAGACTATGTACTGAAATTTCATGTTACCACTTAAACTTGTGTAACCATCCTTGTGAATATTTATAGTTGTAATATAGCATTAGTTCTCTACGAAAAACTTTGGCCTGCTCGATAAGCATCTCCCCTGATATGCTTACACCTTCATTACATTAGAGCTTAAACCACTTTATAGGTGTACTGTCCAATTCTGTACTCTGGCACCTTTCAAAGTTTTCCAAAACTTTAAACTTTTCTGGCTTTCATTTTCAGCAAAAACTTAAAAATCTGCTCCTTTTGTTTCTTTAAGTCATACACAGTTGACAATCCAATCTCACAGTACTCAAAAAGTCTTTACAGAAGTCTCTTTATCTATATCTTTCAGTAACTCCACCTTTTAAAGCATAGATAATGATTTATGCTTACTCTTATTAGCACTAGCACCACCTTCTGCACTTCTTGGTTGGTCTCCTGGATGACATTCTGAAGAGCTAAAATACAGCTGAATACAAGAAATAACAGGACGCTTAATTAGCTCAGCTGCAGTGTAAACAGATTTTGGCACCTTGGCACTGCTAACAGCACTGCCCTGGTGGTAGATCCACAAACTAATGGCAGCAGATTCAAAATGTGCCGAACCAAGGGAATTACCGAACCACAGCACCGGATTAGACGAGTACAACCTGTACTCCTTTGAAGTAAGAAGTTCTTTAATGGGACTATACTCCCAGTGACAAAACCTTGCCAAAGGTGACTTTTTATTTGTGGTTTTAACCAAAAGCCAGCAAAGTTCAGCAACATCTATATACTTTGATAGGTGTGGATCAAGTGTCTGCTTTGATGAATGTGTGCAAAAAATAATTACAGAAAGAGAAGAACCAGTAAGTGGCATTCATGGATCTGGAGAAAGCTTTTGATAGGGTTGATAGAGATGCTCTGTGGAAGGTGTTGCACATGTATGGAGTGGGATAAAAGCTACTAGTAGTAGTGAAATTAGGGTAACTTAAAGAGACATTAAACAAAATTAAACAAGAGCCATGCAAGGTAGCTGCAAGAATCTCCAACACAATACCAGAGAAAACAAGAAACATACATGAGAAAATTAATGATGTTTTTACAAGAAAATTTATTTATTGCTGCAGTCATTTCCCGATGAACCAAAAATTGATAATGTATTAAGCACGGAAGCAAAAGAGAAACATCATAACTGATACGATCACTGCAACTGTGATATATTTTGTATGGAAAGGTGGTGTCAGTGGAAACATAGGCCTCCTTAAATGATCTAATTCATGAAGAGTAAAAAAATGAGAAGTACCCATATAACCGTGAAAGTTCATGTTTCACTTCAACATGATGGACAAGGATTGAGAATGTGTTTGAGTGTAGTAAGTTATAAGAACCTGATCCACCCAAAGGAATTGGGAATGAAGTAAATCATAAAAGACATAAAGATAGAAATCTAAAACAGTTAGAGGTTTTTATAATATTAAATAAATGTTGAAAGGGGCTAAAATCAAGGCTTTTTACTACTATCCTTATCAGAAGTATCATTCTAATTTGCCACTGTGATAAAAAAGAACCATCTTTACTTTTCAGAATCTCCATTTTCTTAAAACACACAACTGAGAAAACCAAATACAATACTAGTAAATACAGATGTTGATTCACAAAAAGTTATAATACGAAAATCTTTTGTACCTTTCAAGTAAAAGAATCATGTTGTCATCCGAGAGTCCACCATATACACGGAATTTCTTGATATTGCAAACATGGTTTTTTTCATATTTGCCAAAGGTTATGGTCTTGAGCACAGCAGGCCGCTCCAACTTCAGGATAAGGAACTGGAAGACAAAGAGATCATGAGTCTTAGCTGATAATTACTTTTACAATAAAAGACTAATTTGTGGCATGACAGATGAGACCTGAAGGACATTTACAATGCAGTCCTATATAAGAAATCAAAGCAGCTAGACATAGAGAACTATTTTCTTTATTCTTATTTCTTTATTTCTATTTCTTTTTTTCCATAGTTCTACTACTAGTGTCTGGTGAGGAGATGGAATAATCAAATCATGCAATTTGCCAATGGTATATGAGGGGATATTGTAATAAGCTTGGAGTCACATCTGACAGCCTCTCTTTTCTAATCCTATGGATCACATGCCATTTTACAACCGAATGAACGGCAGATATACTCTGTGAAGCAGTCAGGGCAAGACTTAAACCTCGGATCTTGAGCTTAACAGTCAAACACTTCTACAACTTGGCTACTGTCTAATTAATCTATCAATTCACTTAATCATAATACCAGCTGACTTCCATGTACCTACCATTCACAGCCCTTACGAACAAATGAAATAGTGGTAAGACATTATTCCTCATACCAGGGTCACTCATGTAGTAGGATGACCACCAGCTTACAGCCAGAAATACAATGACCACAAAACAGGCCCATAAGAACCACATACCAGGAGGAGGAAACGACAGATACAGTAAAGTTTCTTTCAAAACTCCTCACATTCAAACCTTCTCTACACTTAACAGTGCTTGAATAAAATATGTGAAATAAAAAGAAAGAACTACATCCATTAGGGTTTGGATACTGGCTAACTGACTGCCTGGCACATCCACAAACATTTCAACCTACAACATAGTACAAAACATTACAGATTTTGATGACAACAAAACACTGAGCAGGAATATACTACCCCTCTGGGTAACGATCTGAAAACTTCAGCTCAGAAAATGGGAGATGATAATCTTAAGCTGAACTTTAGGAAGACCATACTCTGAAGATTAGCATCATGGAATATCCTCTCTGCATAGTATGTGATATGTAGTATATGACATGATGTATATGATATGGCACAAATCAAAGCAGACTCGCATTTACTGCACCAATCAAGCCCCAACTCATGAAGCATTCCTGAACCATTCCTTCTCCCAAAGAGTGCACAAACAAACTCATATAAGATCATCTATATCTCTAATGCCTGCTCCCTCTAGGAATTCCCTCAAAGGGGTGGCCATGGCAAAAATCCATAACTGGTGAACTCCAGTGTCACTTTTTTGCCTTTAGTGCCTCTCCTTTATCATGCCATTGGCAGATGGCAACTCAAGTGCAGTGTTTCCAGAGGCTACTACCTAAGTTTCTAAAACCTGCTTCTAACTAATGTTCCAACCAACTAATTCATTTTTTTTCTTTTATGTTGAAGGCTCCAGTCACGGACAAGGTCCACAAGTCTGGGCCTTAATTGAAATATAGAGAATTATGAAATGGAAAAAGAAAAGACAAGGGAAAGAACTGAAGAATTTTTGAGAAAGTGAAAGACCTGTCTTCTGAAATGTGCAAGGTCATAGGTATTGGGAAACACATAGAAAGGTAGAGTTCCAAAGCTTCGACATGTAGGGAAAGAAGCAAGTATCAAAACGGCCCACGTTTCAGTCGCTGATGGCCACACAATAATCATTAATCATGTGATGTAGCAGCTTGCCAAGTATTGCATGGTCTAGCTAGTGGTGGGCACATACAAGCAGCCAGCTCTCGGGAGCAAAAAACAAAGCATACCTACTGAAGAAGGAAAGTGAACCAACATGGCAGCGTAGCACAAGGGAGTCAAGTTTGAAAGTTAGCCTGGACAGTCTGTAAGTCAAACCACTTTCGACTCAACTCTGTCAAGTAAGGAAACAGAGCTAGAACCACCCCAAATGTAAGAGCAGTACTCCATACAAGGATGAATTAATCCCTTGTATAATCTGAGCAACTGTTCAAAAGAAAAGAAGTTTCAGCTTCTAAACAGGACACCCAGTTTTTTGAGGCAGACTAAGCTATTCCTGTGATGTGGGATTTCCAAGAAAGAGTGAGGGTTACAGTAATACCAAGTATATTCATTGAGTCAAGAGGTGGAATTACAGACCCGTCAAAGGAGAGACGAGAGTTGTGAGGACTTTTTGATAAAGATATGGGTAGAAATTGGGTCTTGGAGGCATTAAATTTAACTAGATTTTGTGTACCCCACTGAGATATTCTGTCCAAGTTCGAGTTTATTGTGGAAGATGTGTCAAGGCGAGATGCAGATCAAGTGAGAGAAGCGGTAGCAGAATTGAAGGATGAGGATAAATGCAGTGTTGAGTCATCAGCGTATGAGTGCATTGGATTATCTGTGGAGGAGAGGAACTCGTTCAAAAAAAGGAGAAAAAGTGTAGGGGACAGGACAGACCCTTAAGGGACACTGCTGTTGATAGAGAAAAGGGGGAAGGCTGATCCATTAACAACCACAGAGATAGATCGGCCAGAGAGGAAGCTAGTATCAAGGAGCAAAGTGAGGAAGGGAAGCCAAAAGAGGGGAGCTTTGAGATGAGACCCTGATGACACACCCTGTCAAAAGCCTAAGATATATGTCTAAGGCAACTACATATGACTCCCCCAAAATCTTTCAGGGATAATGACCAGACATTAGCATGATAAGAAAGAATATCAACAGTGGTTCTTGCCTTACAGAAACCATACTGATCAGACAGAAGACTGTGAATTTCGAAGTGTATAAGGATAAGGGAGTTGAGGAGGGATTCAAAGACTTTGGAAATGGTAGTTTATAAATGGAAGATGTCAAAGCAACAGGACGATAGTTAGAGGGTTCAGAGCGGTCACCCTTCTTAGGGATGGGATGTACCAAAGTATGTTTCCAAGGAGAAGGAAAAGTTTTGGTTTTTAAACAGAAACGGAACACATAAGCAAGCACAGGTGCAAGTTCAGAGGCACACTCTTTCAGTATGCGGGGATGGATGCCATCAGGACCATTAGAAAGAAGAGCTTTTTGGACAGTCTGAAAAGAGAATACAAGAAGAGTCATAGGATTAGTAAGAGGAGCATCAGGGGATTAGGCAATGTTAGAGTCATCCAAGGCGGAGTTAGAGGAGAAATGGGCACCAAAAAGAGTTGCTTTGTCAACAGGAGAGACAGCTACAGTTCTGTCAAGATGGAAAAGTGAGGGGAAGGTAGAGCAACAGAAGATGTTAGAGATGCCCTTAGCTAAAGACCAGAATGACCTATCCATGGATGATGAGGGGAGGTTATCACACTTCCTTTGAATAAAGGAAAGTTTTGTGTCATGGATAATGCACTTGTAACGATTACAGGCAGTAACAAAAGTGGAACGGGAGCCAGAGGTAGAAGAGCTTTTCCAAGCCTGATATGCCTGATCACTTCTTGCCTGAATGGCCGCAGAACAGGAACGGTTGAACCATGGATTGGATGGAGAAGTAGTCTTGGAGGAAGAGGGGATAAATGCTTCCATTCCCGCAAGAATAACCTCTGTTATGTGTTTGGCGGAGACAGAAGCATCATCACATAAGAGATAGTAATTTAGCCAAGGAAAGTCAGAAAAGAATTTTCGTAAGTTATTCCAATTATCTTTGTTGAGGTGCCATTATTCACGTTCAGAAGGGGCTGCTGAAGGAGGAAATGCCGTTAAAATGTATATCTTTATGAGAGTGTGATCAGATGAACCAACTAGAGTCGAGATTGTGTAGCTTCAGCGCGAAGGTTAAAGGTGAAAAACAGATCCAGAATATTAAGAGAGTGGTCACAACGATCAGGAATATGAGAGGGGTGGGTGATAATTTTTTCTAGATCATTGCGAGTGGAAACCATGAGGGTTTCAATCTCCCCTTTATCTAGGCCACATCATATTTTCATGACGAGAACACAGCCAGGAATGTATATACAGGATATGCGGTGTGAATTCATGAAAAGGCACGCATGACTGCGATAGGTCTTGAGATGTGCATGAACGGAATTCGTCTCAAGGTACAGGAGAATATGCCGATTTAGTTATGCCTATGATAGCTTATCAGTGTTTCACACTGACTAGTACACATTCAACCATATTGATGGCCAAGGTACATATATATACAAAGGTGTGTAAGTCTAGAGTAGTGACAAGGTAGTTCTTGCATGTGAAGATAGACCTGAAAACATGTGCCGTGGGACATCAGTAAGAGGAACAAAGTTATCGTGGCTAGGACACACCATGGTATATACATATGACACATGTTTCGAAATTGGATATAAGCACAGCATATGCCTGGTTCTGACGCTTAAATGATAGTAAGCTCCATGCAACTACTACCTGGTTATGTACGGCAACTAGCAGGCACCTGAATTACAAGGAGTGTGGATATGCTATTGACAGTTTCTATTCGGCCACTGATATCACATATCAAGGGACTCACGAAATGAGTGCGCAACCAGACATTTCTACATCAGTAACAAAAAAAAATCTTGTATCTTTCAAGGGTTTCTTTGAAAATACAAGGTATTTGGTAGATAATCCAGACTTAATCTAAATTTCGAACTGAATGTTTCTGGCCATCACCCATTTGCTATAGAACTGGTTATCCTCAACTGGACGGAGATAGGATGGGTGGAGCAGGTGTGGTAGGCAGACCAGAAAAATGAACGACGTGGGCGGCAGAATCGCGATTGCTAAAATGTACTAATTTCCTTTTAGCGTCAATCACAAGCAGACGTCACAATGTAGTCAACACTATATTGATAGAGAGAGTGTAATCAATTGAATGTTAATACTTTTCAATGATGTTCTATCCATCTTATCTTATCTATTATGGCTGAAAGACTGACATGTGTCAGCTCGTCGAGGAAGTCAGCACTGTACAGACGGGACGTTCACCCTGCCCAGTCCCAGGCGGCCGGCCAGGAAGGTGGGTGCTGAGTCGCCTGGCAAGCAGGCTAGGGCGGCCAGGTGAGTCTTGCAGCGCCACCTAGTATCAGTGGGTGGAGCTCTACACTGACGTATTGAGGAAGCTGTCAAACGAGGCATGACAGGGCTGTTTATATATTTATAATGAATGTACTCCGCCTGGTTATGGACAGGATGCGCGTCTGGTTGAAAGGAGGTTGTTTATCTGTCTGTCTAGAATGGTGTTTACCTAACTGAAGGAAAGCTGTTTTCCTGTGAAGTTTCCTGAAACTTACTGGGTCGTTTACGAAGTTTAGAGAAGAAAATTACATTATTGTTTAGACTGTTCTTTAACACGTTACGGAAGACTGTTTTTCTAGTAGCTGAAAGATTGTTGAAATTGAAGTGTGTCAATACTGCCGGCTGTCCATCGAAGAGTTGGATTTCTTGGTTGCAAGACCAGTTACCCTACTTTTACTGAGCTTTGGAAAGTCCGCCAAGTTGTAAGAAAGTTCTTGTTTCATTGTGGAAGCGTAGCCCCAATTTGTTGTGGTAGAGCTGCTTAACCCTTAAACGCGGGGATTCATCCTGTGACTTATGTGACAAGTGCCGGAAGTCATCACAGGAAGCCTATTGTTCTCGGATTTTGCTTAGATGGTTGCGTTAATGTAGCTTTGTTGTCTGTATTTTTTTTTTCCACCTGGCTGTGTAGACCTTTACGTGGTTCAGCAGAAAATAGGATGCAGGCGTACATGTTCTTGTAAGCTATAAATGTGTGTAAGGAAGGATATATAGAACATGTGTGGTGGATAGGAGGTGATTTGCCTGTTGGTACAAGTTGTTAACATTGCTCTAAGAAAAAGTTTGTGTGGGCACAAGGAAATGTTCACCTAAATGAGGGAAAATGTTTGCTACATTCTAAGATGAGCAGCATTTGGCTGTGTAGTTGCGCACTTAATTGTGGAGATTGATGCTCAACTGTGTTTGGCAAAGAATGTAAATTTACTTAGGTACATCTGAAAAGGTTGGATTTCTAAAAATCGTTTTAATGAATGGGAAGCGTAACATATCATAACAACAAAGGTGGAGTTCCATTTCAGATATGGGAAGGACACGAGACTATTTGAGAAGCTCACTTTTTTTCCTGTTTTTTCATGTGCAGTAAGCTATGCAAGAGGTTGCCCAGTATATAATGGATGAACCTCCACATTAGAATAAGGAAGGCTGTATACAGAGGCATGAGGTCGGTTCCTTGTAAGATTCTTTAATGGAGCTAATGATTTCATCTACACACGGCTGTTTCATCAGCGACCTTTGAAAAGATTACCATTAAATATAAGTTTTAATCATGGACCACAGTTTGTAAAGCATTGGATGAAATATATCTCTCAGTGACTGAGTTTTCAACCTCAAAAATCTTTGCAGGGCAAAAGATAATTCTACGCAGTGTCTAGCGGAAAACAATGCTTTCCATGAAACTGAATTATGTTTACAATAAACCTTTCGGCAGTTAAAAGAACAGTCATTAAAGTCAAGCATTAAACATTAGAAGTACCTAGGGAGGATAACATTAATGTTATATGGCAAAGTTGATTTTGCAAGAACGATGTCAAGTATAGAGGACAAGCATCTCACCGGCTTAGGGGTTAGTGTTGCTGTCCTCTAGCCCACTGGCCTCGTTAGAATCAACGGCGCGAAGAGATGCAGCGCAAGTCACCCAGCCGTTCTTCCTTTCTTTGGTTGGCACATACGTAAATGGGTACCACTTTTGGGTAAAGCACCACAGCTGTGGCAGGCCTGTCCAATCGAAATCATAACTCGGCACAAATTTCCTAAGGTGTGTCCATGCCGGGGTCATGAACCTCGCTGAGTGGCCAGGGGGTGGTACTTACCTTTGTGGAGGACACTGTGAGGGAAGTTTATATCATCATTTTTTACCTTTCAAACATTCCATCTCTGGTGACACTAACTACACAATAATTCAGTCTCAGTTCCTATATCATTGTTTACTGCATGACTCTTAATTATAATCATTTAAGTGACATTAGCTAATGAATTATTTAATATGAACCGCACTTCTTCCGTAGCAACTAGAAAGACATCTAGAAGTAATAGCTACATGACCGTCTTAAAAGCAAGTACTTATGTGAAAAAAGCAAGGTTTGAGTAGGTGTATGGTGACTGTAAGAAGATGATAGGTCTAGCCCGGTAGTCCCGTTTTGATGAGATAGAAAGGAAGACCAGCAATTCTGATATGGAGTGTAAGATGGCTCCGAGCACCACTTTAACGCTCCTTAGTCAGGACGGTAGTACTATTCTGGGTGGCTGCTGTCAACAGCCTACTATATAATGGGTAGTAGACGGGATAATCCTTGAGTTAGCTGGGGTACTGGGAGGGGCCAGTACACTACCACCTGAACCCTCCCTCTCACTGGTGGCAAAGTCACACAATAAAGTGTAGTCAGCGGAGTATGCCTTAAATAATTATATAGATTTGTCTCCAGGTAACTTTACAGCACATCCTATTGTCAAACAAATCATTAAGAAAGAATTATCAAGACACGATACATAAGAATAGTTGTTGAACACACATCTTGCTACCCAGGCCATCCTCCAACCCCCCAGCATCAACCCCCAACCGCAAGCCATCCCCCGCCTTTTCCCTTTAACGATCAGTCCAGTGTATACCTTGGCATGGCAGTAACAGGGTGGACTTGTTTATGTCAGTGTTGGGGTTTAAAAATCTTATGAACTGTTTGCACCTGATGTGGATTGTCTCCGTGAAATATGTAGTGCACTATTTATGAAAACATACATGTTAAATAAAATAATTTGAACTCCCACCGAAGTGTGATTTTACCTTCATAATTATCATCGCGGACTAGGTTGATCATCGTATCAACAGTTTAGGATTTAAAATCCAACACAAAAATTTCTCTGCACAACACGGTTTAGGGAACTTATTTTTTACTTTTTTGATCTACTGATTATATGTAAAATTCTTGTTTGAATATGTTTTCTTTGCAGAATTATCACCTTCCAGGTCTCATGGTCGAGATGACTGGCTTGAACCTTGTGTCTTCTGCTCCAAAAAGAAGTCATTACAGCATACATTTTACAATTCATCTTATCCGCCGAGCAGTAACAGACAGAGGTCCGCCATACAGTAAATCTGAACGAGGACATAGTTCTTACTTGTTTGCTGTGGTAACAGAAGTATGAGATTCCCTACCCAGAGCCAGGTACCCATTTTATTGACCAACCCCTAGGGGTGGATGAACAGCTGAGTTGACTGTGGACGACAGCCTTAACCAGAATTCCAACTTATGCGCTCGACCCTGGGCGGCCGGTAAATGCGTCACGGTCAGGAACGCTAATTCTTAGGTTGGTAAACTAAGGAACGATATGGAATTCACAATATATATTCTTTATTTACCAAAGACCATACACTAATGCGGCGAGAAAATATCGTCATCTGAGGAGCAAGAAATGTCCGAAAGGTTCAGTGGTGTTCAAAAGTCCTACGGTCGGCCTTGATCATACTCGCTCATACCACTCTCCCAATGAGATATTCAATCTACATTATTAATGAAAAAAGTTCGAGCTTCCCATACCTTACTAAAGTTCACAATGGCTTTATTTAGCACAAGCAGCATTTTTAATTGGATAACTGAGTCTGGTGTGAAATATCAGCCAGATATTCTAAAGACTTATGATCATGGGAAGGGAAGTTGTCCCGAAACTATTGCATGAAAGTGTCATTCCGCTCTTGCACGTGGTCACTGGAACATCCTGACCTCGTCTGGCTTGACAACTTGAGATTTAATAACATAAACATGTGGTGGTTTATATCTCATGCTATCCACACATATCTTAACTAAGTAAAACCTTCTTTGCAGTATATTAGGTGCAAGAATACGCAGCAAATGCAGGTACAGCTATGGTGTACACGGGTGGAAATCTGTTGTGAGGTTTGGGACAAGGTTCAGGTGGAAGTTATACGAAAGCATTGGTTACAGTGCAGAGTGGGGTACATGTGTGGGGTATGGATATATAGGTGTAGGAGCAGAAATGAAGTGCATAAGCTGATTGTAGGTGTTGAGTGCACGTAGCAGATGCATGTGTGGAATATAGATGTAGGAGTTGCGTGCAGATTTGTAGTGGAAATGTATGATACAGGTGTGTTGTCGAAGGCAAGTGGAGTTCAGTTGTGGGCTGTAGTTGTAAAAAAAAAGTAGTGTCGGGTGGGAGTGCGAAATGCTTCGTTAACGCTATAGGTGCAAGGGAACATGCAGGTGCAGGCTCAGTAAGGAAATAAAAGATATAGTTGAGAAAGCAGTTGTGGGGTGCAATCAGAGAATGCTAAAAATGGAGTACAGGTGCGGACTGCTGGTGCTGTTGTGGTGAAATAAATTTCATATATAGACCTCAGATATAGCTGGCTGATATGCAACTCAGATGCAGCATTCAAGTTTAAGGTGCAGGTTTGGGAAACAGATATGGATTGCTGGTATGTGCGTGATGTGCAGATACAACCTGCAGGTCCATATGGAGATACATATCAGTGTTTCAGTGTGGTAGATAACTTTGGGTATAGGTCGTGGGGGGCAAATACTTAGCTGTGGGTGAAGCCGGGGAGAAGGGGGGGGGAGTGCTTTGGAGTGTGTGCAACGTAGGGGTGGTACTTGGCTTGGGAGTGGGTGCGGTGTGGGAGGGATTCGGTGTGGAGGGCATGTACTGAGGAGAAGGAGTAGGTTTAGAGGGGAAGAAACTTGGGAATGGATGTTGCGTGAGTACTTAGTGGGGGAGGTACTTGAGAGTGAGTGCATCAAGAAGGAGGGGAGGTGGTACCCTCGGGGGGAGGGTGCAGCATAATGGGGATAGTAATGATGCTGCAGCTTGAAAGACAGGCACTGAAATGTGGATGCAGCTTTGGGGTCGTGGGAGAGGGGGGGCAAGTACTATGTTGTGGGTGCTGTGTAATGGGAAGATGCTGGGGTATGGGTCCGGCGTCAATGGCAGGTATCTACTGGGGTGCTAGTGTGGCTTCAGGGACCGGCAGGCACAGGGGACTGAGTGCAACGTGGGAGACAGTCACTGTGGTGCAAGGGTAGCGTCATGTAAGTAGGTACTGGGGGCTGGGTGGGAGCAGCAAGGAGGACAGGTACTTGGCGCATGGATTCAATATGTGGGGCGGATACTAGCGTGCAAGTGTTACGTTAGGGGGCAGGTAATGTGGATTGGGTGCAATGTGCGGTCAGGTAATGGAGACTGGGTGCAACATGGGAGGCAGGCACTGGGGAGTATATGCAACATGGGAGCAGGTACTTGGGAGTGGGTGAAACATGGGGGGGGGGTAGGTACTGGGGAGTGGGTATGGTGAGAGAATAGTATGTACTGGGGAGCTGTCGAGAGAGACTCATGTTATCAGATTGCTAAAAGATTCTAGAGGTATTTGACCCAGCCTGTAGCTCGGGATACTTAAATGCTAGACACACAAACCTCGGACACTGTAAAGGAAATATCGCGGGCAGATATATAATGAAACTGATAAAAAACCATTGGAGCACAACGCCTGGTGCCAAACCTTCTACGATCACGCATCAATCAAACGAGGCAGGGTGAACCCACCTGCAGCGATCATATACTTACGATAGGTACCGTATCAACCACACCAGCCCTCGTCCCTGGAACACAGCAACAGTCTACATTCAGAGAGCAAACTGAGACTAGTTTAGAGAAATAATAGATGCTGGTCTCCCCAGTACAGACCTGGAGAAGCAGGACACGAAGAAATAGATCAGGGATAGGAAATGTGGTGTAAAACTACAGAAAAAGCATAGTCAACTACAGTCCCTACTACCAGTTATAAAATACTGTCATTTTCGACCTCCACATGCGGAAATTATGGAATCAAACCACCGCTTCACCAACGCAGCCTACGGCCGAACTAACAGGCGGATATTATGCCCTATACCAACGATGTAGATATCTTCAACGGACACTGATGGAAGAAGAAAAAACGAGACACATGAAAGACAGAAATGGCAATCAAAATCCTGGCACAATAATACACAGATCTAAAATATCATGGCGAGAAGTTCTGTCACTACATGTACAACAGTGTGAAGTGTGACATTCATATTACAAAACAGTTGATAATCAACGTATGGCGTGGGCAATCACAAACACATGGAAGACTGTCCTGAAAATCACACCGAAGGGAAACTGGATCTATAGTCAAGTCCAGGATATATAATAAGTTCTTGACCGGGAAAGGACCATCCCACACCAAGCCATGTATTCATCTATCTTGACTACTAACACTTTGTTTCTTGTTCAGGATAAACTTACCAGAACTTGAACAACCATCTCAGAAACAAACATATAACCCAAGGAAGAAGCTAAACAATGATAAGACATAGCACTGCTCCTTTAAATGAGGAGCAGCCATGGGAGATTGTATATTTCACTGTAACTAATTGCAGTTCTTTCTGTTTCAGTGACCCCAGTTCATAGTTCAAGGAAGAATATTCACTGTTAAAAGTTACATCGAGATTCTGAGTTATAAAACCACTAGGGAGGAGTCAAAAGAAATGGGTTGCGTTACTTTCGGATGATCCTGTATGTTACATTAAATGGATTTCATTAGCATCTCAACAACTACATCACTAAGATTAATAAATGATACTTTCCCATGGAATCTAAGGAAGCCTTTGCAATAATGATATTAAAATGAAGAATGTAAAATACTGGTTCAAGGAACTACCAACCCATTTCCTTCTCAACAATATCAGGGAAAATATTCGAAATGACCGGAAAAAAAGTAAATCATGTGTAGATATCACAAACAATACGCCATCCGGAAGAATAGAAGCACCACCTCTGCAGTCTCGATCGCACCAAAAATATAGGATTCACTAAACAGTCACTAAAAACCAATATCAGCAAAGTTTTTGTCAAAGCGTGCGCGAGCACCCTCTAGCGTTAATTGTTACGGCTAGGCTTGGCTAAAAGCATTAAGAGATTACTGTGTAATTTCCTTAACCAACTTATCGCTACAATAACCATAAAATGACCGATTTTGCCAAAATTCCTTTTACCAAGTGGGGTCCCAGAAGGTAGCGTATTGTTATTAGCTCTATCTATAGCTTGCTTACACGGCAGATATTCTTCTCCCGTAGAAATAATGAACATGAAATTCTTTAATGCAAATGACGCCCTCAGCTAGTAAAAATACAGCCACTTTGTGCAGTTAATTACGACATCCAGACTCAAGAGCTTAAAAGACAAAGGAAAATGAAACTAAACATTAACAAGCTCGGGTCTTTGGCACCGAGGAAAGTAAGTCCGAGCGACAAAGAAATAGAGAGTAATCGGACACAGCAATAGGAGAGCTGCAAAAGATCAGGCCACATACTAATATCTTGAGATAAAAACTATATTTGGAAAAGGCTATCATCCATCCTTTATTGAACTACTCTTCTATACTCTCTCACATTCTTCTTCGAAATCACGCATACTTGTGCTGTACGGTACAATATAATAAGGCAATAAGATTCGTCATTGATGAGAAATACCCCTGCGCTGGTAATACTAGAATAACAATTTAATGTAAATGCGATTGGTGCATGTTTAAGAGAGGCACAAAAAATATGGTAGAAAGTATGAGACAATCAAGATCAAACTACACACGTATCTAAGATCTTGAAAGCAACACAAATAGGGAACATATTTGCTTCTCAAGGAGCCTGAAGGCCATTAGAGAAGCTCCAATCATTGATCGATATACGCAACGTGCATCTCTAAGCCTAGCTTAGCTTGTTTCCCATCTTATCAGCAAACAAAATCGCTGCACACACACCCCTAGTATACAGGGATTATATGAATAACGCATTGGAGGTTAATATCCAGTAAACAAGTCAGCCACTTCAATACAATCTTACATCTGTACACTCTAAAATATCTGTTTCTACACTATACCTTACCCGTCCAACCCCTTCTTTTATCCAACCTAACTACCTATTACAAGGGTTCTGCGTGGGAGAACAGGTCCTAAGAGTAGTTGTGGCATGGGGAGGGAAGACAGTTACTGGGGAGTAGGTGTGACGTTGGATAGCAGGTTCTAAGGAACAAGTGTAGGTTAGGGGAGGAAGATACCGGGGAAGCATGTGCATATTTGGGTTAGAGACTGATGATGGAAAGCTGCGTGTTCTGGGTGAGGCAAGTACTGGGATGCTATTGTTGGATGAAGGGTACGTACTGGGGAGCAGTTGTGGGGTGCAGGGTAGATGATAAGGAGTAGTTGTGAAGTGCAGAGTATGTACTGGGGAGCATTTATAGGGTGCAGGACAGGTATTGGGAAGCAGTTGTGAAGTGAAGAGCATCTGCTGGAGAACAGTTGCAGGCAGTTCCTGGAAAGAAAGTACGAAGAGCAGGTATTGGGGGAGTACCAGGGGCGCGTATCCTTACGTCTGAAGTTTTGATTTTTCAAATCACACATTTCAGGAAAACATTCATCTGTTACTTTAATTTGACTTTTACTCTCATATATTTCCCTACTGTACTTGTGTTGGTCAACGTCTCTATACGTGTACCGTGGGTGCTGATCCACACCAGAGTGAGGGAAGAATATCACATAGTGGGATTAAACACTAATAAGGTTTACGTTTGTGTATACAAATGTATTCATTTGCGAATTTTGTCAAGAAACCAGAAATCATGGGCAAGAGAGATAAAATGATCGCCTGAACGATATGCAAGTTGTGAAATTGTTGATGGCTTTAGAATAAGACTAAGGCTATCGGTGGTAGGACTGGGCGTAGCATACCTACCGCTAATTAATGAATAGTTAGAAGTGACAGCTTAGAATTAGAGTCGGTTACCCTATATACACGTCCCATGGGAGACTTGATCTGTACGTGATAAGCTATACCATAACCCTGGAAGGCCGGCGACCACCATGACCGGCAGCGGCACCATTGACGAGGCGTTTGCAGTAATGCCCATTTAGATGCTTCGTTCAGGAATGAAGCACATGACACTGGTATGGGAGCAGTCCCTCAGTGGGTGGGGCTGTGCTCGGTGGGCACCACTGGATACGCCCTTACGATGATGGGAGAATTTACTGCATTGAGATGACATCCTTGCCGGATATCACTGGCCATATATGTACGTATGTACCTGCTCTATATCTGAACGTAGGAAGCTCGTATTTTTCTTGTCATGTCATCGTGTTTATTTGATGCTATCACTGGCCACTGACATACCTGCCTTATATCTGAACCCTGGAACTGTTGATTGTGTTTAAACAATCATCTAGTATACTGGAAGGCAAGATAACACATGCTAATATGCGGATGAACATGAGCACCAAAGGATATGCATACACTATTCCCATTTTCTTTTTTAGCGCATGTCTTATCAGCTGTACATCGATACAGAGTGAGCTGAGAGGGCCTTGCATCTACATGGGCGTGGTGGGCGTTACTGGTGTAGAGGGCGTAGTGAGGGGCCCTAGATAGGTACCGGAGGCCCGCAACAAACACCTCAGGCTAACCAGGCCTGGCAGGGACCCCTATTACTGCCGCCATAACGGATCATTTGTGATATATAGGAAAACGGCATTCCTAAGAAACGAGGAGGTGTATGCCTGAGACCCTAGTGCAGGTCGGAACTCCTCCGTTCAAGGTGTTGCTGACCTGTGTAGCGAAGCCCATGGGGTAACCCGCCATCAAGCGGCTTCCAGGGTAATGCTGATGTTGACTGCCACCTGTGCATCGTCAGTACTGGGAAGATGACGTCAGTGTTAAAGTATTCACTTTTTGCCCATCATCAGAATTTTAGGATTGTGTTCTCTTACCACAATAGTAAGGATTAACAATTTGCACATCAGTTCTAAGCGCTGTTTTTGTTGCTTCAAGAAGTTAAGTGTTGGTAAAAGCTATTGTGTTGCCGCCAGACGAGCCCACCAGCTCCGTATAACCAAACCAGCGGAGGTTAGCCGGCAGCGGGGTCCCAGCGTGACGAACAACACTGGTATTAGCGAACATAAATTTACCTTAACTACCGTTAATCATTAAACGACATATAAGCACTTAATGTTTTCGAGAGTTATCACATCGGATATATTGGTGCAACCTAACATAGAGCAGCTTAAGTACCACTACAATAAATTTCTGGTGAAACCAACAACTGATACTCAAATGATTGCCTTAAGCATACAATTCACTGCATCCCAAGATCGGAAACCTGCTGTAATTCACCTTATACCTCTTGCCAATTCTCACTGCAGACGAAGAAAGTTATGATCCTAAAGCAATATGCGGTATTCAATAAGCGAGAGAAGAGAGGCCGTTACGGTCCCGGGGAGCAACTGCTCAAGGTGCAAGTGAAAGATAAGTAGTAAAATCCAATTTTCCAGAGGAAAGAGCAGTAATTCTCCCTGCAAAAAGACATTCTCAGGGACATGTTCATGTAATAACCCTCGACGATCGTAGTTATTAAAAATCTTGTGTCTTGGGTTATCATCTGCCTGGCCTAGCAGCGGAGATACAAGCTCTTTGAATAAGTGTATGAAGGCTCAGTGACTGGTAACCGGTGGCTGGCTAAGACCCCATCTTCTGCCTCCGTAGGACGAGAAAACAACAGTCTGCTATGTCCAAACCTTACACGATGGACATGATCGATCCGCAATAACGTCAACACGACAAACTCAACAGATCTGCAACAGCATGAGGAAGATGGACGCATTCGATCTAGTAAAGCGTGAAGGCAGGGAAACCAACCATCAGGATCAAGTACAGAACACACACACACACAGGCCGGAGTGTTCCCATGGGCTCATTTGATTAGTACGGTATAAATCGATATGAAACAAAACATGGACGTTTCATTTGCTTTAATACGCAGTATCAAAATGGTGCTTATTTATTCATGATTTGCATATTTTGCACGACATATATATATATAAATGGCGTATCTATTCAACTCTTCACCATAATTGAAATGCAGCATGTCAGAACTAAACTTATGACGGACAGAAAGAGCAAGGTCTCCAGGAATGGAAACTTTGGATTGTGGCGCGCCAGTGAAAGATCTGTGCGCGTCGGGACTTAGTGGCCACCATAAGACACGACCCCATGACCAACATCCTGTGTCTGAATTCACAACTCCACATTTCCTGCCTCAGTTCCCTCCTGATTTAGTTTCCCTTCATATATATATATATATATATATATATATATATATATATATATATATATATATATATATATATATATTTATTTTT